>JAHLSL010013382.1:199347-321693 GCA_025920805.1 Petroica traversi
AAATAAAAATAAATAAAAATAAATAAAAATAAATAAAAATAAATAAATTGTGTGTGAGCGTGTGCGTATGTGTATAAGCAGCACATGTGTTCTTCCTCTCCCAGCTCTCATCATTCACAAAGTACACAAAGTACAGAGCTCTGAGACCGGTGCCCTTATGTATAATGGAAATGAGGCATAAATAGGAAAAAGGCAGGTTTGTCTTCTTTGTTAACAATCTACGTCTCCCCCTCAGAGGCAAAATGTCAGCTAGATAATTTATTAGAAAATATCACTGTGGCGTAATATGGTATGTGCTGTCCTTTGGGGGCTGAAAATCAAATATTCCACTTGTCACTGGAAGGGTTGATTTAATTGATACATATAACGATTCACCCGATCGCTTTTCATTTTTAAAGCTACTTGGGCTGGATTTTTCATAGTAGGAAGACATGGGTTTTAATTCAGTTAACTGGGAACAATCACCAGAATGGCATGCAAAGGCACCTTCAGACCCAATACCCCAAAATCAAGCAGCACCTCCCACTCAGACGGTCACTGGCACCTGTTTGCCAGCCCGTGGGATCCCCCCAAAATCAGCAGCAGCTCCAGCCAGCTGGCAAATGTCAGGCACTGAGAAATTCCTCCTCGGCCCCATGGCCAGGGAAACAAGGGCAGCAGGCCACGCTCCTGAAACCTGAGATTTCAGCGAAGCCCAAAGGAGGATTTTGAGCCCAAGCGAGACCTCCCACAGCGGGCAGAGCGCTGTGTGCTCTGCACCAGCAGGGAACTCGCTCTTGCTGAGCAGGGATAGGGGATTTTCAAGTTTTAATGAGTTATTTCTGAGTTTCCCAGTAAGTACTCCAGCCTAAAGCACGGATCACTCTTGCCAGGGTAACCAGGCCTCCCAGAGCAGAGTGTGCCCACTTGGTTTGTCCCCTAACCCATTCTCAGGGAGCAACAAGTGGCAGAGAGGGCACAACACAGGGTTCAGCCTTCCTGTTTCCAGGGATTTACTAATTCCCCCTTCCCAGGGACAAGAGGGATGGGGGGAGGAAGCTGTGCTGAAAGGATTTTCATGAGCAGGTGTCTTCCTGGCAGCAAGATGAACCTGAACTGGAAAAACTCCTTCCCTTATGCCATGGGCAGCAGAAAATAATCCTGGGTTTCACCTGCAGAGGTGGAGACCAGCAGAACCAGCAAGCACTTTGATTTCATCTCTGACCAACCCAGAGACTAAACTCAGGGACTGTATTTAGCAGAGTCAGCCAAACCAATATCTGTAACTTGCTTACAAATGTGTATTTCAGTTAATCAAAACTAATCTGCTCATTTCTGTCAGCATCAGTAAGTTGTTTTGATTGTGGAAATATTTGTTTTTAAAATGAAATAAAAAATCAACAGAAACATTTTCAATACACTCTTTTTTTCAGAAGGAAGTGACCTTCATTTTGCAATTTGTGCTTAAAACAAAAAAAATCCCAAATATTTCATTTTGACTATATAAAAACCTTAGACTTGTTCAAAAACAGTGTAAGGCATTTTTATATAGGGAAGGGAACAGAAAACCCAAACAAATCCATTTCACAGTAACCCACAATGAAATGTATTGCCAGTTTTTCATTTGGCCAGTGACCTTGAAAATCATAACTCCAGTTTAAGGTCTGTCTGTCTCTCCTCTAAGTGACAGCTAATGAATCAGATATGGGTCCTGGCACAGAATTAGAACTACATCCTTTGGATATTACAACTTTTACAGACATTACTTATACAAACTCACATTCTTATGCTTCTTGAGGTAGCAATTTTTTCTGATGGTGCTGTTTCAGACCCATTCTGTAACCAGCTCCAGTATTTAATGGTGCACTGTGTTTATGGAGGGAACTCAGCTGCATTGTTGGGCTTTTTTACAATCTCTTTCCAGGCTGCATCTGTACCGCTAATGAATAGTGACATCAAACACATAAATTAGACTGTAGGCTGAAGATAATTAAATTGAGAAAGTTGACAAAAATAAACTGCATCAACTAAATCCCCATTTGTAAATTATTATGTGCAGTCTTCAAGGTTTCAGCAGAACAATGCATACAAGGGGAGGAACACAGCAAGGTTTAAATTTCACAGGGATAATTTGATATTCTATCTGTGCTGTGAGCAAGTCATGTTGCATCAGATCAAATCCCGATTTCATTTCATTGTGAAAAAAATCTATTGTTGCCACTCTTTCCCCTTCTTCTTCATTATGAGGATGTAATTTATCGAAGTGCCCCTGAGAGTTTGCAGCAGGGAATGGCTGTAGCTTCATATATTTCAAATAGCTTCTTTGTTGCAGAGTGCTAGTGGTTAATAGGAAGATAATAAAAATATGGAAATTAAATTAATTTGGTGCCAGGGTTGAAAAGAATACTCTCTTTAATTTGCAGTACAGCAAGGTTATGAACAAAATTTGAAGAAAGAAAAAAGAAATGTGATTTCTGCATTCTTCTAGGGAAGCTGGTAGGGTGAGGATTATCCTGCATTATCCTGAGCTTGGAGAGAAATCAAGTGTTTTGCATATCACTTACTAATGGTAAGGATCTAGATTTTGGATAGCATTAGTTAAACAGCAAGATATTGATCAGTGACACTCCAAGGAAGGAAAGCAAAGTTTGAGTCAATAAAAAGCAAAAGAAGTGCATGGATGTCCCTAAACCCCAGCAAAATTTATTACCTCCATGAAGCATAAATTCCAATTAAAGGCGAAGTCCTTTCTGGCTTTTTCAGACTACGCCTAATTAGCCCAGGGAATTCAAAATTCATTATTGGTGCCAGATACTAGTCTGTGAATCGAGAAGAACTTTGCAAGAGTGTGTGGAGTCTTATTTCTAGGTATGAGCACAGAGAAAGGAGAGCACATCCCATGTGATGCACTGAGGCATCAGCAGTTCCTGCAGGTCAGGGCTATTGCAGCTGGGTCCATCCTACACTCCACATGGTTCCCTTCACTCGGCCATCACAG
The DNA here is from genome assembly GCA_025920805.1 of Petroica traversi. Lineage (NCBI taxonomy): Eukaryota > Metazoa > Chordata > Aves > Passeriformes > Petroicidae > Petroica > Petroica traversi. The sequence continues at coordinate 202,325 of JAHLSL010013382.1, forward strand.
AGCAATCGCCTCAATTCCAGCAAGCCTTGGATGAGCCTGCTCCACCCCATCTCAACGTTGGACTCACTTAAGAGTCCAGCAATTCTCCATTGAAGCCCCATGCTGAAGATTGAAACAAACCAACTCACCCCCCACAGACATCAAAGCACATTTCTTGCGTACCCAGTATGATCACATTGCTCACTGAGGCACTCAGCACAACATTTCCCTCAACCTCTGATTAAATAAATATCCTAACGGTCTTGGAGAAAGATATGACACACCAGCTTGCATCCTTTAGGATTCTGGCAGGCAGTTAACAGAGTGCTAAGTGAAACACTAATCACTCAGGCAGAAAAAACACTCCTGCTATCCAAAATCGTGTTTTTCTTGCTGTAGACACAAACCAGCTACATGAAACCTGTAAATATGCTGATGAACAATAATGCTGTGACTTAGTTTCAGCTTCCAACTGCTGTGAGGAGCCAGCTCCTCCTTTTGAGGCACCTGTGGCTGCAGCCCCCTCACCTCACCCACTGCTGACCATGGGTCTGAATCCACCTACCTGGATTTATGGTGCTCACATGCACCCATACCTTTTATACAGTCAAACATTATAAATGTGCCATGGTGTCTAAAGCTGGATCAGAGGCTGTCCAAACAACTGCCTCGCAGATATTTCTTCCCACAGTTCCAGAAAATGAGAAATGCAGCAGATTAAGCTTGACAGCTTTTTCTTTCAAGTGTGATTTCTCTATCTTGTCTTCCCCACAGGCTTCCAAGAAGTGATGCATAAATACGAATAATAAAGAAATCTCTAAACTATGCCAATAGAACAAAAGGAATATGGAGATGATAAACCATTGTGCTTCAGAAGGAAAGCCAATGACTTCCTGCCAAGTTTTCAACAGGGCAACAAACAGAGCAATTTGTTTCAGAGCTTCAAAGGGGACATGAGCTCATCTCATAAAGCTGGCCTTGGGGTGAGGGAGAAATCCCCTCTTCCCTTATGGGCACCCACCATTGTCCATGAGCACATCTGGGACTTCCCATGGTCAAAACAGGATGGAACAGCAGATGGATCCACATGAACAGAGGTATGATTATTACTGCTGGTAATGTAGGTCGAAGTGCAGGAAAGAGAGCAGCATTCAGCAGAGTTGCCTTTCTCCAAAGGGGAAGGACACACACAGGCAGCAGGAATCTGTCACCATCTTCAGGCACATTCCCAGGCAGGAGACGGCACTGGATGGGACATAAAGCTGAAAAGTGAAATCAAAGCAATTAGCAATTAGTGACTTTGCTAAATTTGGCCAGGTTTGCAGAGCTCATTATTTCCTGATAAGCCACAGAAACAGCAGGACCACAAGTGGTAAACACAGTTCCGTGAAAAGGGTACAAATAGCTATGAAAATGCTGTAGCAGTTTTTCTGGGCTTTTGTTTTTTCTTTCTCTCTCTCTCCAAGATTTTCATCCTCATTTCTTAGAATCTTCCTCAGAATAGTTTTGATATGAAGCAAGCATTGGCAGGAGTCCTCTGTATTTTCATTCCCTTCATGTGGAAGAGCTGCTTGTACAAACTTCGTTACACACTGGTGGAACAATTCTGGGGTTTGCAGACTAGAGAGAACCAGTGAAATCTTGGCTCCATCAAAGCTAATTGCAAAACACTTGTTGCTGAAATAAATCCTGGGCCTATCTCAAATGTACAAAAAAAAAATTAAAATTGTGGCAGGAAACCACAGGGCAGAAATCTCTTGATATGTGATGTCTGGGAACATCACATATCAAGAGAAAACTCATGCAAGGGTTCTATGAACATTAACACCACTGTCAGGATTGTTATAATGAGGGAGTGAGGTTCTGATTTACTTAAATCAGGCTGAGATATCTATCTGCTTAGCATACTCGTGACTGCAGTACAATATATTTCAACACTGCGGTTGCAAAATAATCTTTATTTTTTTCCATGGGAGATTACTGAAACCACGATAATGTGTTTTTCCAAATTAAATAGATAACTTTACAGACTGCTGGGTAATAAAATGTGAATAAACACGGAAGACATACCTTATTAAAAAATTAGCTTGTCATTTTTCAGGCACTTCTTTTGATTTGCAAGTCAATAAAAACCACAGCCAGTTGCCATAGGGAGGATAATTAATTATCCATCTATAAAATTAATGTTGGGGGGTGAGGAGGCTTTCATTTGAAATATTCATAGCACACATATTGCTTAGTAGAGATGGTGTTAGAAGACTCCCACATAATCTGACAACTAAACTTAAATAAGAGTAATTTGAGTGGGTTTCTGACTGAAGAACAGTTCTGATGGTGATAAAAGGTGGTCAAAAGAATGACTCAATTTACCAGCTCTCATGCTAAATGTACTCAAGGTGTCTTCCTCAGGAAGGACAAAGAATGGCAGTGCTGGATTCAGACAATGAGCTCTGCAAGCCACAGTCCCTGTTCTGCACCACGTTTTTAAAAAGGGCAGTACCAGTGCCAGATCCCCCTCCAGCAGCTGTGCAGCACATCCAGAACCATCTGAGCTCATCCTGCTGCTCACACGGACACCCCAGGATCAGCTGCACCCAGAGAGCCCCTGGGAGCTGACCCCAAATACGGCTGGGTGAGCACAAGGCTCCCAGAGATCTATCTGGGCACCAAGTCAAGCAAAACTCTGTGGCATATCCCAAAGATCAGCTGAAGAGAGGTCAGTGGGACAATTCAGTCCCCAGCCCAGTATTAACTTTCCCACCCAGGCAAACCAGGAAGCCAGAAAAAAATTAATAAGAGGAGATAACAATGCCCCCAAATGCCGTGTGAATAGTCTAAAACTGAATATTTATTCCAAAGTGAATTAAGGCAATTTTAACTTTGCATGAATGCTTCCCCCCAGAAGGTTTGAATAATCCACTAATGTGGAGATTTAGTTAATTTGAACCATTTTCTCTGTATCCTATTCAAAACATTACCATGTCTTTAAATTTGCTCTGATGCTGCTAGTGAGAAAGTAGATAACTGTGGAGTAGGTCTTGTGACTGAACATACTCCCACATCTACTAAAAAACTGAATAAAAGGCATATATAACTAACTCATTATCTCACAGGACAGCGAAAAGTTGCTAAATAAGTAGCTAATTTTGTTTCTACCAGATTTATGCTGTTAAAAAATGAATGTGAATATTCTTCACCTTTCCAAATTCTTCAGAAATTATTGCTACTAATTTTGCATCACCATCACAATGTACTGAGGCCACCCTGGCCCCCAAAGGGGTCACCATCCAAAGACAAGAGATGACAGGAATGTGCAGAAAGAGGAAAAATTACAAGGAAACTGTGAGATCAAGATGATGACAGTGGCATGCACCTTCCACAGACCTAATAATTATCATCAGGCAACAGGGTAAAAAGTAGGGACTCCAAGGCTGGTAATGGCACTGCTGAGGGGTGCTGATGGTGGCTTTCCTCCAAGAGTGAGGGATTGCCTGAGAGAAAGGAGCAGAAATGTGTGATTGAAAATGTAATGAGCAGGTGATGAAGGCCAGCATTATGGGCTGATTGGAGGCAGGAACTTTGATCTTGCTTGATACAGACTGCAAGATAAGTGGGGAAGAGTCTGTGAAAGCTCTGGAAAATGAAGAAAAGCCATCTGAATGATTAGAGAGAGAGGAATGAGTACATGGGTAGCACAGTCACAGTTCCTATAACTGAGCCACATGGCATCTGTCAAAGTCAGAGGAAAAATGATAGTGCTGAAACAAAATAAAAGCTACCACCTGGACACAAGTTTTATTTAAACCAGTAGATAGAACAGGCCACAGGACCTAGACTAAATGTGGATGTAAGACTTGCACAGCTACAGGAATCTAAACACTGCCTGGATGGGAGACATCTGTAATGAGCAAAAACACGATGGTGATGTTTCAACCATAAAGGCATTTGGGATTGTGAGTAAAGAAAATTTCAACAATCTTGATCTGATGTCTAGACATTCACAAGGAGCTGTTTGAGGCCCATACTTTAGTTTGGCAGGAAGGTCTGCAGAAGAAAGTTGGATGAGCTGTCACACAGAGACAACAGCATCCTTCTGTCCACGCTTTCACTTGCTTTTTACTGCCACAGAGCTGCCTGTGCCCAGGCAGAATCAACCAGAGATTCTCTCCTCCCCATCACGTTTCCAAGCTGTCAGGGCTTCACTTTGACAAATATTCCAGTGGGAATAGCATCACAGTGTCTCACAATGAGAATAACTGCAATCATCTGTGAAGTGCCTTAGAAAAGAATACAAAGCTCCACTGCACTATTTGGGCTCCTTCTGGAGAGGATATCAACTGCAGTAAGAGTTTTATTAATTACATCTAATAAAAGAAGGCGAACTACTCTGGACAATAAAATGTTATTTTTTCCTGGAGTCTAATAATTTCACACTATTTTAAGAGTAAATAAATGAGGCTGCCATTCTGAGAAAGAAGCCACAATTTATTGCTATATTTGAGCCTCCATTTATCACAAAATTTCTGGTTCACTCTCCCCTCACACTAAAATTATGTTATAAATACAAATCTGAGGATCCAAATACCACTTTACCCTGCAGCAATTCATTTTGCTCAACTTCTATTACCTGATGGTAGACATAATTTAAACCACACTGAAATAATAACTTGGTCCTTGTGTTTCCTGAAGTTGGAAGCAAAATACAAGGGTTGACATTTGCTCTCCAGTAGGACAGGTAAGAGCCCACCACTGTTTCTAGAGGAGCCAGCTTCTTAAGTGAGAAATTCTCACTAATCAGAGCTGCTAGGGCAGGTTAAGTGAGACAGAGAGAAAAATTATGTGTGTTCTGTCACGGCCTAGAAAATACATTGCCCTGGGGGTGTTTGCTGTGACATTCTCCATTTTTGCCTCTATAGGGCCTCTATTCATTTACCAAAAATATTCCTGTGAGATAACTGATCCTTGATTGTTAAGGTGGCATTTACAAAATGCCACAGTCCTGGATGAAATGTGTCAGGATGATAGCTTCACAGATGGAAATCTTCTTTTCTGACCCTTAGGATTCATATAATCTGGAAAACAAAGATACTAAGATGACAAGGATTTGGAAGTCTAAGTACCTGATTTGCAAGGACAATTAGGTATTTGTTCCAGAATATCAGGGAATTTCAACCTGCAGACAAAGGTGCAGAAAGAAAGGCTTTGAGAAGACAGATAACAGGAGCCTACAATTTGTTCCAATGTTTGGTAAGACTATCAGAACCTTCTGCCCATAAAAGTATTCACACTATAATTTACTTCTGCTACCTCTGAAATCCATGCCCAGCTATTCCATCAGTACTTTTCCCAGCTAAGAGTTGCTAGATCCAGCTCAGGGAGAAATTAAGCATTAACAATGCACCCCCTGATTACTCTTTGGTGTCTTGGCAATAGCTTTCCTCAGCTTCCCAAATGCGTCCAGCAATGATGTGGCTGGAGATGTCCAGCCTGCAGTGACCCTGTGATATGAACACTACCCCCTGAGAAATGAAAAGGTGAAAACAACTGAGTTCCTATGGACAGCATCAGTAATCACATAGCTCATCTGTTGCTCCTCTCACCACCATAAAGGATTCTTCAAAGACACGGTGAAGGTTCATTAGCAAACACTGCATGGATGAAAAAACCCAGAAGCCCAGAGTTCATCAGCTTACACTTACACTGGGAGCAAATAGAGGTCTTCAAATATCTGCCTCAGCTACTCAATCAACAAAGGATTTACTTTTAAAAAAATTAATTTGCAGGACACTGGCGAATTATCCAGCAAGGACACAGTTCTGTTCTACTGGATTATGGGTTGGCTGTCCTTGCTCACTCACCCCTCACAGCAATGCTCTCACCTTCCCTTGGCAGTAACTCAGCAAGACAAGCCCATATTGAGCAAGGGTTAAGCTAGACAAGAAAAAATTGAAACATTACACTGTGTTTTCTGGGCAAATTAAAATTTCACTCCTGGCTCGTGGAAAACCTAAACACCTGAACACCAATTACTTCAGTCACTCTGCCCAGCATGGCTAATGGATATGGATGGATGTGAGCAGCAAACCACAGCCTCCCTCCAACAGGATGGATGCTCAGCACTGCAGAGCTGGAGCATTTTATTTCTCATCCATGGGCAGAGTCAGCAGACAGAGCAGCTCTTCTTCCCCACCTTCACCTCCTCAGCAGAAGGGACCAAAGGAGTCTCATGCTGAACCATGCCTTACCCTTCTGATTGAAGAAACATGAAATCAACCATGGCACTGACTTACAAATGTCTACAGGGACTTGCCAAGCAGTGATTTGGTTGGGATATATCTAAAAATCTAAGTCCATAACTCAGTATTTAACCTGGCCAAGGAATAGCTCAAAAATATTCCTTCCACAGAGGCCAAAAACATACATGCTATTAAATCTAAAATAGCATTCCCCTGTATTTTGTTTCATGACTGACAGATGCAATTCATCCTCACAAGTCTAGTAGCTAGAAAGGGTTATGAAAAAAGGGAGTAAAAAAGGAAGAAAAATTGGCAGAATAAGTTCTTGTGAGAGGTACCAGTTTGTCTTGCATGGCTGAAGACATGGCTGGATTACTATAAACCTCCTCTCTTCATCTTTAATATTTCTGAAAGATTTCTATTTGACATTCCAAAGGATTTCAGTTTCAATCCACTCTTTAAGGTTTTTTTTTAGTTATTATTATTTTATTTTTTTTTAAACAAATCAGCCTGCAGATGAGAAAATCCCCTAAGAGTTATACCTCCAGTGTTCAGCCAGATTTTAAGTTGTGTAGTTGGCCAAATGACTAAACCATGGCTGCATTTCAGCATTGCAGTCTCTGAGACAATAATTCATTCATGAGTTTAAGCATAAGAAAATAGAGTTGTATGTGACCATAACAGTGTAATTAGATATAAAAAACAGTATAGAGATAAATGAGATTCCACAGTAAACATCGTTCTGTACACACACACCCTCCACAGGAAATGCCCATAAAAAGAATATCATGGGTTTTTTTATATAGGAAAAGAGTACCTTGGATAAACTGATTTTTTTAAAAAAATCCTCAGTCCTCAAGATTGCAAATCTTGCAGATTTTTGCTGCTAACTAAATACCCCTTTCATTTCATGACAGGCACTAACAAGCTTGATTTCCTTCTTCAAAGGTGTCATCAAACCCAGAAATATTGATTTCAAGTTTGGCCAACCGGTGTCAGATACAGCACTGTGCTTTCATGTAAAATTCATCACAGAAGTCCTTGCAGCTTTCTGATTAAGATCTGTATATATCTGCCTACTAATAAGTGAAATTACTTATCTCCCTCGGAAATATAAATAGTTGTTGACTAAACATCAGCTTTAAGTAATCAAATGCAAATAATCTCTTCTCAATATGAAAATTCTTTCTGACATTAAGTGATGTATGAATCAGGCTCTTCCAAATGAGCATTTTTCCACTCCAACTCAACACGGAGAGTTATGTGGATTGCTGTACCCTCAGTAATTACACCTGCAGTAACTCTGCCATTGGGTCTGAAATCATCTTTACTTTGAGGGTTTGTGTCCATATCCACATGGCCAAGTCAGACAGACTCAGAGCTTTAGTTCAGATTCACATGATCACATTTTGGGTGCCCCATCCCTGGAAGTGTTCAAGGTCACACTGGATGGGGCTCTGAGCAATCTGGGTTAGTGGAAGGTGTCTCTGCTCATGACAGGGGAGGTAGAACCAGATTACTTTTAAGGTTGTCTCCAACCTCTTTTTAATTAACACATTAATTAATGAACCTATTTTAATTATGTTCCAGAGGTTTGAGCAAAAGAGAAGGAAATCAGAAAGGCAGAGTTAGATTCTGAAGGAACTACCAAGCCAAAATATGTATCTGTCTCTCTTGCCATCTGCTCTGAGAATGCAAAAAAAACCACCTTTAGCATGAAAAGAACAACAAAAATTCCTTTCTAAGAGCAGCAAATAAGACACCATAAAAGCACCCACCCCCAGAGAGGCATCTGTGTAAACCCTTAATCCTCTGTGAAACAACCTAGCTGTCTACTCCATATTCTGGTTTTTGTGTACTACATTGACATCCCAAGCTCTCCCAAGTGTGTTCTCCTGCAAGTTCAGGTTTCCCTTCAGAGTTGTGGATCCAGAGTATCTCAGCATGGATGAAAGAAACAGTGCATTATTTTAGTTTCTTTGGTGACTTGGTCCTTCCATTTACTCAGACTTTTCCTTTTCCATATGGAAGAGGTGAATATTTGACATATATTTATTAATAATTTCAAGATCTGCAGATAAAAATTATAATACAGGTGCACAATGTTATTTCTCATAATTAGAGTAAAGGCCTCCAAGAGTTTCTAGGATCTAAAACAGCTGCTAATGACCTCTGGCACTAATATTTGGTGGTTTCCACATATACACGTAACATGATCCAGAGTTGCAAGAGAGAGGTAAAAAGTGGAACCAGTAAGTAAAAAAAAGCTCAGTAAAATCTTCCTGAAAGTAGACAAGACATAAGGGGAACTAAATGGTTTGAGACCATGAAATAGCTGGGAAAGTTATGAGATGACTCTAAAAGATTTAAAAGCTAGATATAATTCCTGACTGATAGAGACTTTGTTTCATCATTGGAAAATTCCAGCAGGAAAGAAACTCAGCACACCTGAAGGAACAGGGAACACCCTAGTTTGCTACTGAAAGCTGATGTGAAATAGTTCACACAGACGTGTTAGGAGATACAAGTTTGCACCAAGACAATATCTCTGAACACATGATCTCACTGGCTATAAAATGATCTTGCAATAGCAGGAGGGAGATGGAACAGGGAGGAAGGATGACTGCAGATGGTCCCATGGAGATGCTCAGAAATACTCATCAGGTTCAGCTGCCTCACCAACCACTGGTTTGCACAAGAGCATTTTCTCAGTAGCCTAAAAATATGTATAACCAAAGGGGAATCAAGTCAAGAGAAATTCAATTAGACCTGGAGCAAAGAGAGATGAGTGGCCTGTGAGAGTGTCCAGCTACAGCACAGCCTTTAACACAAGAGATTTTGCAGTGTAAAAGAGGCAAGTGGACTGTGTGAGATAGCTGGAGATAGGATCGTGAAACCATCAGCAATTGTATGCAGGTGCAGGATTAGGTAACCACCAGCAGTTGCACATAGCTGCAGGGAGAGGCTCTTTGTTCCATAAATTACCTGTGGTACCCATTATCTTTGGGATGGATTTGGCTGCAGACCCAGAGAATGCAGAAGATGCCATCTCAGCTAAATGAAGAGATCCTGTCTGTTTTCCAGTAACTTGTATATAAAACAACTGGTTGCTGTTCCATGGACTAGCTCCTCTCAAGACTCTGATCAAACCCTAAAGCATTTCTGAAAAGGAAAGAAGATATTTTAAAAGCATACATAGCTCCAATAAAATGCCATGCCATCCAAAATTGTACTTGATTTGTGCTCATTCCTTGCTGGAAGACTGAGAGTCAACGAAGCAGCTGAATTAAGATTGGATGATGAAAATTCTTATGAGTACATGGATGAACACAAGAAACAGAGAAGATGGATTTTTAAAAGACATTCCATCCAACTAGAAACTGGAATTTATCTTGCACTGTCTCCCTGAAAATGTTGTTTCTAATCATTCTGAAATTACTCAAAGGCCAATGATGAAATCTGTTTTGTGAGCCCAGGGTTGTTTGACACAAGCTGAAGTTAAAACAATTTGTGACAGAAGCAGCATTGCTATATCAACTGCCTAACAGGGTTTTATTAACACATACAGAACCTCATTACATCCCGAATCAATCTCAGCTCAATCAGATATTGCATATTTTATAACACAGACCATCATGGAGAGAGCACCCAGAGAGCCTTAGCAGAGTGAGCAACAGGGCAGGTTTACAGGACTATCATGGGATTACTTTCAAAGAAATAATCCTAAAAGCTTGAGGGACTACTTCACACCCAAATCCCAGTGTGGAACACCATGAATTCCTTACCTCAACTCCACTTTCAACCAAACCTCATCAACCAACTCACATTCCTGCTCCTTTCAGAAGCACAGACAGGTGAAGAAGCAGTGCCACACATTCTTTCCCCACATCACTCCACACCATTCCAGGATTTTAGTGTGCAGGTTTTTTTCCAGTTATTATTAATACATTTATTGTTGCTGTATTTTGGTAGGTTTTGTTGTTTTCTTTTTCTAGTTTTGGTGTCTTGTTTGGTTGGGGTTTTTTTCTATCTGGAACTTGTTGTCTTAATTACCAGTTCAGTTACTGCCTGAGAGGGCCATCTGAAGATGCAGTTCCCAAAGCCAACTCCCATTTGTAGGTCACTCAGCCAAGTATTGGCTATAAACCCAAGTCCCTGCATGGCTGAGTTATTCTCCCCTTTTCTGCTCCTCTCTCAAAGCACTTCCCAGGTGAGAAGCTTATCCAGGAGATCTTTCCATGAGGTCTCTCCACCCAGCTCTTCCCTCCAGCTAGGGCACACTTCAGTCTGGTGCCAAAAGCAGCAAGATGCAGCATGTGAAAAAGCACTGTTTATTTTCTAGGGGAATAACTGCAACCTGTCTTTTCACTTCTACCCTCCCAAAGGCTACAGACATCCCTAGCACACACTCATGCCTTTCCAACCACACTGAACTCTGCTGAAGGAGCCCATAAGAGGGTTCTGGGAATGCATGAACACAAGAAGAGTTGGGGTCCACTTGAAATATCTGCAGGCCCCTAAACACTTGATTTTTGTACTAAACTCTTTAGAAAATAACTGTCCAGCATTCACCCATGGCTACCTCAGAAGACAGATGGCCCATACAAGAGCTGCAAAACAATTTCTCTGTGAACATTTATACTGTAAAGCCTTGACTGTTTATTGTAGAGGTTAATGGAGCTGTGAAGAGAACATGGTCTTGCTGAGATTACTGCTCCTGGGCAACACAGAGCAACAGCCATTCTTAATCCAAACAATAGGCATGACAGATAGACCAATTAAAAGTGTTTCCAAACTAGCTTTGAGACACAGGGCAGCTGTAACGTGACTATTTTTTCTAATCCCCTAATCCTACAAACACTATCTAATTGCAGTGTGTAGTAGCCTCTGAATTCAGCATTCTCAAAAAGATTTGCAGTGCATTGCTCCTAAATCAACCCAGCCCAGTCACATGACCCAGGCTCATACGGAAGCCAAAAAAATCCCCATCAGAGAAAATTTGCTACTTTTTTATTTATTTTATGCCTCGGCAGCTAAAGGTTATTTCTGAATGCTGTCTGGGAAAAGTACTAGAATTTAGAAAAATGCTGCTCAGTATTTTCTTAAAACATCACAAAAGCTTTTTATCCTGCAGGGAGAGCCCACATGCATTCATGGCTGTGCACATATATACACACACTGCTTGGTTAACTTTCCCATAAATATTTTTTCTGCTTTGGTATAATTTCATACAAAGGTGCATCATAAGATTCCTCTGAGAAAGAAGTTTTGTTCTCAAGTATGTGGTTTGCCTTAGTCTGTCTAGATGCACAGAAAATCCAAAAAGGATTTCCAACCTCTATTTATAATAATCTTAGTTTTATTATTAAACAAGCAGAGAAAAGGAAGAAGAAATAAAAGTTTTTCCCTCTTAAATCTTCATTGTTCATTCATATTCCATGACATATCCTTACCTAGAGGAGTGGAACAGGCACCTATAGGACTCAGCAGAATAGAGGCCTCTACTAGATGCAGAAATTACAGCTATGCCTGAAGCTACATCATTCCCACCATCCCAAAATCACAGACTTAAGTCACTGAACCAGCTGTTGGTCAGTGAAAGGCAGGAAACTACATTTTCACCCTTGCAGTAGATTCTACCTGCTATTGGTGGACCATTAAGCACAACAAAATGCTTCCAGCTCTTGGCTGGCTTTTTTTCTTGACTGTTCTTTCTTTTCCATCTATTTTGCAAGCATGGGCTGCTCTGATGCCGGAATGATTTTTGTCTTTTCTTTTATATACTTTTTACACAGTTCTCTGTATCCACAAGTATTAGCAGCATGCATATTGCAACCTTTTACTTAGTTTAGTGCTTAGTGTTTTGTAAGTGTTCTGCAGGCCTGAGACTAAGCACCCCAGAACTGCAGAGCCAGGGAGACCAAACATTCCTACTACCTCAGGAACCCAAGGTCTCCTGGCAGGAGGATTCTGTAAATTAGGGGTTAGCCCACCCCAACCTCATTACTGGGCCCCCTTGTTAGATATGCTAATGTGTAAAAGTCTATAACTGGTGTGTGTGATGGGCGGGGGGTGTGCATTTGCCACGCGTCACCTGGGCAAAGTGGATGTATCAAACAGGATCCTGATTAAAATACTGAGGTAAAGACCCCAATCCTCTTAACCGTGTCTAGCTTCATTTTCCTAACACCAGGAAAAAGGCATCAGCTCCAGACCTTACTGAAGAAATAAAGCAGAGCTCAGTATTCCTACTTTCAAACATATTAAGTCCTGATGAGCATTAATAAATATAAACAATGCAGAAGTCCCAAAAGAGGAACAGACCAACTTCAAGAGGAGTTCCTGATCCTGCACAAACACAGCTGAAAATCTTCAGGAAGGATTTGAGCCCAGGGGGAACAGGCTTCAAGTAAAGAGAAATCTGTGCCTTAGAACTTGCCTCAGACTCTGTCAGTCTTTGAATTCGGCAAGGCAAATCCTGGCACCTCTTCACTGATCAAGATGTTCATCAACTCAGGATGTCACGGGGTCTCTCACTGGAATATGCCTCTATTCATCTCAGCTCCCTGCTGTGCTGCTGCTGTATTAATCTTTGCTGCTGTCAGTCACTGAGGTGTCAGTTTGCTCAGAACAGGACTGACACAAACTGCAAGTTACCATTGTCATAAGAGTCTTTCTCAAGCCATGCTTTACTTGAGCATTCCCTCAGCAGTGGCCCCTAGTGATTGTGTTTTCCCACAGGCTGGGAGACACTGCTAGAGGAATATCAAGAATGTGGAATATAAACACCTGGTCCTCTCAATTCACGGATTGACCAATCACTGAGAAACAAAACTGCTGTTCGAGTTGCGCATTGCTGTTGCTTTATGATGCATTTAACCCAAACTCCAAAATCTCATATTCCATTAATAGAATAACCAAGAACATAATTTGAGGGAGCTCCAAAGACAAAAGCTTGCTGGCTATAGGTGCTCTCTCAATTAATGGGATATTATTTCAATGAGAAAATTGAATAGATATATGGAGAAAACTAAATAAATATATACAGGTTGGCATTCATTTTAGATGGAGATTTTGCAAGGAAAAAAATACCTTTTCTGGAGAGCATGTTGTTTTAGAGGTAGATTTTTCCATGAAAATATATTCCCTCCCTTCCTCCTGGCTCTTCTCCTCAGATTTTCTGGTTTTCTTTGCCCAAAGGTGTTGGCTCCTTTTCTCTGGCTTGGCCCTCTATGGTTTTCAAGATTATTCCAAGTTGTTTTTACACAGCCTTCTGGATCATGTTAGGAAAATGTGCTTTAAAAACACGTTAAAATAATGTTATTTTTAAATGGGTTCAGGACTGACAAAGGCACTGGGCTGACTGATGGTCCAATTTGTTTCCATTAGGAATACATTACACATGGGCCAGTCAAAAGCAGGTAGAAAATGTTTATTGACATTTCCATGTACATTTCTGTCATTAGCTTTTCTTTAATACAACCAGGCTCCAAACCACATGTAGTTTCCAGTCCCATCCCATTCAGCCAGCCATTTACTGTGCACCTGGCATGTGCATAGAGGAGTACCAAGCAGGAGAGATTGTGCAGGAGCTGCCAAGGAGCCCATTCCTTTCTGCACCAACCCTGGGAGAACGCTGGAATCAAGGAACCCAGGCACAGAAGTGCCTCCACACTCACCTCTATTCTTTGGCCAAACTCATTTTGGTGAGATTTTACTGAAACAGGAGCTTGATCATCACAGGAGGTCCAGTAAAGGATGAAGTTGTACCCTGCTGACTCGTGCTCAGGGCACAGCTTCCCCTGCTTAGTCTTACACAGTTATGACATAACCAAAACTTAACAAGACAGGTTCAGGCATGAAGACCTGGAGTAGGAGGAAATCCATCCACGAAGAGGGCAAATGCAAGCAAACACAACAGCCCTCCCCAAAGCAGTGCCACGATGTCAATAGAATGCTGCCTAAACCATCCTTGGGTCCTCCTTGCTCCCTCCTGTTTTCTGCCATGGGTTTGGGCAACCTCATTGCTCAGAGCCAGGATGTCACATCAGCTGTGACTTCAGATGGGTTCCAGAGACAAAAAAACCTCAACATTAACTGAAAGTGAAGTCCCAAGAAGAGTGGGTCAGGTTTCACACACGCAACATCCACGCCTGCTCTTGGCCACCAACTCACCCCTGCAGCAGAGAGAAAAGCACAGAAATCCCCTTCACACCCCTGGGGTTTTTGAAGGTGTGTTTCTTCCTGACTTGCCTGCTCTCCTTTCAAATTATACAAACCTGAACTTCCTCCCTGGCTGTGTGTGCAGCATGTTTCATTGTGCCTTCATTGTTGTGAATTATTTGCTAATTTCTGGGAAGCAACTCCACTTTCCACACCGCTGGGATTATGTAAAAGGGGCAGAGATGATACAGAGCCTTTGGTCATTCACTTCTCCACAGGGGAGCTCATTGGTTTAGTTACAAAAGTTTGCACTGTGCTGAGAGCTCTGAATTTCTCCACACCACAACTTCAAGCTTTTAAAAAGATTACTATCAATGTTGCCATTAAAATACAGTTTCTCTGTTATCAGAAGACAAAGAATTTGTCCTAACACAACAAACTACTGCTTGTTTTGAAAGCTTGCATTGAAAGATATAGCACTGCTAGCCCCTGGATAAAACTTAGAGACCTCAGTCTCTGAATTTCACATGCCACATACACATAAAAATACACTTCTTCAAATGAAAGTGGCCATTTTTTTAGAAAACAATTTACAAAAATACCGACAGAGGGTAAAATTCAAGCCATGTACTGAAAAATTGGCTTCTGATACTTCCTCAAGTCTATTCCCCTTCCTGATCCAAACTCCATCAGTTCTAGTGCCATAAGAAGAGAGATCCATCTCTCCCATTAAGGGGAAAGCCATTTCCATGTCTAGCCCTAAAATTGAGCCTAAATAATGTGTGGTAAAAAAGGATTCTGAAACTACATGAATAGCATTCAGAATTAGCACTTCAAAATGTAAGAACGGAACAACAACATTTCCAGCTACAGTAATCCCAGAAAAAGTAGTGTAACTCCCACAAAATTCCTTTGCATAGTTTCAGCAATTTTAGAACAAAGATGTCAATAACACATATATTTTAAATATGCATAAGTACTTGGGTTATTATATCTTGTTGGCTCCTGAGTGCATTTGCCCCCATCACTGTCACTCCAAGGTGCAGCTCTGAGCTCCTTGGCCCCAGCCAGCCCCTCTTGCTGCTCATGGAGTGCTCAATCCCACGCTGTCCACCCAAGCCTCAGCCAGCTGAGGGCTCCTTCTGGGCTCAGAGGCAGCTGTACTGCCAGAATCTCACACAATACTTAGCAAGAAAACATATTCCAGATAATCAGTGCATCTGACAAAGAGGAAAAGGGTCACAGCTCTGAGAAATGGGTTCCCAGTGCATTCCCTTCACACACGCAACCTTGTTCTCCCCAGCTGAACAGCTGGGGACCAGCTGAAATATAAGAACCTCTCCCTTCCAGACTGTGCTCTCTATTTGGGGTTTAAGACAATTACACAGTTATTTGGTGTAAGAAAAGTCAGTCAAGGGGGAGACAAATTGTTTTATTTCTCACCCAGCTACATAACAGATTTCTAGGAGCTCTAACTCATCTGTCTTTCCTGTATTTTACTTTCATTAGAAGGTTGGGAATGGGAAGTCATTTTTCACACAAAGGATCTTTAACTAGTTAGAAATTACACTGCCCAAATGAGTGAGTCCTGTGGAATGGAACATCTATTATCTGGAGCCCATGGCTTTGGTTGTACCTTATTTATCATCACAGCAGGTTCTTCTCCAAACCTTCACCAAGTTCCCAAGGCACAAAGACAAGTGAAAGATGTGACAATGAGACAGAAAGTCCAAATCCAAAACCTCATTATAAAATAGGGCAGTACAGGATCAAAACTGAGCAGCTGTGCTAAGAGAAACAGGACTGTCTCCCAGAGCAACCCCATCCTCCCAAGCTGAGTGGGCAGATCTGTCTTTCATCATCCCAGCCTCTCCACCTCAGAACATCCTCCACTCCACTGCTGCTGCAAAGCTCCTGTCCTGGAAGTAATAAACAACACGTGGGCATCCCGTGTGACCGGTCCCAAGCAGATCAAAGCCATCAACACTTCCACAGCCAGTTTCCTGCCCCAGCATGAGGGTACATTGACTGTCCACATCACTGGTGAATGTCCCAGGCCCTCAGAGGTCTGGCAGATCCTGCAGTGCAAAGGGCAGAACGAGCCAAAGTGCACAACTCAGTCTTCCCTAATTCTTCTTCTGAGGCTGCACAGAAGAGAAAGAACACTATCATATTTTTACTCCTCGTGTGTGTGGAGCATATTATTTTGTCTTGGTAGGTTATCTGTCTTTATTTATTTATTTTACTTCTTGTTACAGCAGGCAACTGAGCTCTGCTGGTGGCTGCTGTGAGTGTTTCACTGTGACCTCATGGGTAACACTTGCTGCCACAAAGTTTTGCAGATCTCTGCACCCTGCTCTTGGTTGAAACAGAAAATTAGATTCTTAGGAAAAAGAAACACCTGAGATATAAGCAATGTTGTTCTGCAAGGATAACCAATTTGCTCTAACAGCAAACATCAACCACTGATCAAAAATTGCAAAAATATAACAATTTTTAAAACCACCCTCTTCAGCTGCTACCTGTGAATGTTTTGGTGTTTTTCCCCCTTTATAGTCAATCTTCTGTTATTCTTTCAAATAGACAGTTCTGGGTTATTGATTTTCTTCAAAAAGTTGATGTCAGTAATAATCTCAGATTTCTCACTACGGGATGAAATTTTAAGACTCATTCCTGTCGCTTCCATTTTTTAATGCTACAACTTCCTTTAAAGAGGAGGAAAGCACCCCAACTACATGTTCCAGAGGCAAAAAATATTTCCAAAACCTCTTCACTTATAGGACATGCAAACACATCTACCCTTTCACCCACCACAACAACCTCTTTTTTCCAATCTCAGCTGAACACCCTGAAAACATCCAGTGGCCAAGGGCTGCTTCCCTCACTGTTTAGCAAGAGTTGCAGTAACTGCCATTATTATTTATGAGACTAAAGCTCCAAATTAATTGCTTCTGAACTCTATCATCACAATCATCAAGAGTCCCTATAAGTAATTACATGGATTTTATAACCAATGAAAGAATAAAAAAAATTTAAAGGTCAAACCTTTTTTCACCAAAAGTTCGCCTCTTTCTTTTTTCATAGGGAAAAGAATCTCAGAGAGATACAGGCTGAATTATTGTGACCTTCCTGCCTCTCAACTTTTTAATTACTAGAATTGCACAGCTATGGCTTAAAATACTGTCACCCTGAGACTATGGTGATTGACTTTGAATTTACTGAACGTGAAAGGTGTATTTACTATATAGATTGCAGGGCTGTGCACTTCTGAACGACACTTGCATTCATCTGAATGTCACACATCAGACCACTTTATAAACATGTTATTTAAGACTCACAGTATGCCAGCAAGCAGAGGCAGAGGTTGAAAACCTTCTCTGCTGCAATTGTTTCAATTGCTCTCTTCATCTTCTATTTTACATCAGAAAAAACTGGAAATTACAGCGCGCCAAACAGTCAGGAGCAGAGTTCAGGGCTGCAAGAACAAAAAAAAGGTAATCAAGATAAAAACCAGGATATTTACTGCCAGGAATATCTATCCTAGAGTAGCAGGGAGAATTGTTTTCACAGCCCAAAGAATGACTTCCGAGATGAAATCTCAGCTCAAATAAATTCACTGGTTTATACAAAGGTTCACAGCTTACACACCTGCACATGCCATGACAGCTTCTCTTTCAAAAGGTACCTCAAATATTAGTCAAACACACTGCTCGGTAAAACAAGAGGCAGGTCTTGACCTTGAGCTATGATAACCTTTTGTTAAAAACCTTTTCACATGTTAGAGCCCTACTGAGAGAAGTAAATACCCCAAGCACAGAGTTGAACACAATGAAGTTTCCTCAATATTTCTATTTTTCACTCTGACACCTTTTGTGTTGTATACACACAAACAACCTGAAAAGACCCCACAGGTGCAAACCTCTAAACCCCGCTGCCATGGGTTCCACCACCAGGTTGCTCCAAGACCCATCCAGCCTAGCCCTGAACATGTCCAGAGCTGAGACATTCACAGCTGCTTTGGTGTTGCAAGTGTCTATCTAGGCTGTAAAATGAATGAATATTCTTCAGGCAATGCTCCTGGGTTCACTGAGAGACTGAACTCTCAAACATTTCTCAGGCTGTCTCTGGTGCTCCAGCCAGCTTTCTTTGAGTTAGTTCACAAATCTGCCAATGCACAGGTATTGCCTTTGCTGGGGGGACTCATAAAATTCATTACCAGGACCTCGAGGTTTTATTAGAATTTCTTTCATTAGGTCAAATCAATCAGAGAGATTTGTATGAGTTTCCACCCATTAAGCAGTGCTGGGGGTGTGGGGGCCCTGGCTCTGCTCCCCTTGCTAACACAACAGAAACCCAGTATCTGATCTTCCTAAAGGAACTGAGTCATGGTTTCAAAAACCCCATCCAAGGTTTACTGCTCACACCTGCACCGAGCACTCAGAGGTGTGTTCTGCGCACATACCTTTGCCATCTCCTCAGCATCTTACTCAACACACATTTCCCAAAAGTACCCAGCTGGCACCAGCACCTTCCTTTGGAAGGCAGGCCCTGCTGCAGGGAATCACTCCAGGGAAGAAAACTTGTATAGGCTGAGAGCCTGACCTATATTTACCTGTTAACTTGGACACTCTCTGTCTTCATTTGCAACGACCTGATCTGTCAACTACATCCCTGTGCTCCAACCTGCTAGGAAAACTCATTTTTAGTTCATTCCCACTAAGTGCATAATCAGGTCTTTGCTGTGTATGGGGATGGGTGGAGTGGGGGGAAGACTGAAAGAGGGGATGTATTTTCTTTTTCTAATTTTTTTTTAAGAGGTGTGATGTGATTTTTATTGCATGACTATTCACCTGCTTTCTGTGACCTCCTAAGCATATTTAAGGGGGAATTTGACACTGCAACCAAAACATGAGGCTTGGGGAGAAGTCAGCTAACAAAAACCACATGTGCTCAAGCATTTGCTTTGCTAATATTGAAGAAATTTGTTTTGCACAGTAAAGCACTTGCATTTCAGCTCAGTCCTGCAGGGAAAAAAACTAATCCTCAAGTTCTGGCAATACAGGCAGTTGATACGGGGAAGGAAGGAGGGGGCCAGAAACCACGGGAAGGAGAAAGGAAAGATTCAGCATTTTAGCCTGACCTGACTCCAGGTTCACACGAGAAGAGGTGAAGCTGCAGCTGTCATGCCGAAGGGAAATGCAGTCATTTATAAACCCAAGGAAGTCTCCTGGGAAAGAGAAGTAACATTAAAAAAAAAAAAAAAAAAAGCATTCCTCAAGACTAGAGCTAAGGGCAGGTTTTTTCCCACCGTGTGAGAGACCCAGTTCAACCAGACCAAATTCTGGCATTAGTCTGAGAGCAGTTCTGGCCAAACTTCCTCCCTGCCCCAGCAGGGGCAGATGCCACCAGCCTTTTCCACATCATCTCTCCAGGAGGAGACCTCCTCCAGTGTGAGAAGCTCCACCATCAAAGCACACAAATCCATCCCTTTGCTAATATACAAAAGATCTCATGGGAACAGCTACTGTCCAAAGTGGCTGAAGGCTGAGAAAAAAAATAAATAATATCCTGTGTCTCCTTCCCTCCTCCCATCCTGAATATCACTTTCACTCAAGGTTTGACTCATATCTGCTTTTGATGAGCATGTGAAAATTGTTGTCTGTGCAGCTAAATGGGGAATAACCACTCTGAATATGCATGATCTGATATTGGTGTCCCTCCAGATATTTCAGCACATCTCAAAGGTGAGAGAGAGGAGCAAGACTGAGTACTCAAGAGGTTAACAACCACAGCAAACAGCAAATCATTCAGAAAAGCATTTGATCAACACAGAGACAGAAAATTGTATAGCAAACTGGTCTGTGACCTATAGGGCAGAACAACTCAAATTGCAAGAGGAGCTCATGGGGAAGGAAGGAAAAAAAATAGCCAGCAGGATTCCCAGGCTAAAATAAAAACTACAGCTGCCAGCTGGTTTGTTCACATTGAATATCCAAACTGGGCTTTCTGGTTTCTTTAAGACTCATTTCATGAGGAAAAATAAAATTGGGATAAAAATACAATTCCTTTCTTATGGCAGCTACTTGGGTTCATGGTTTCTGTGACCTGCTATTGAGAAAGATGTGATGGGAATGCTCCTCCCTGTGCTAAGTGCCCTGGCAGTGAGTGCTTAGCCTGGCAGGGGAGCCCAAGGTTTCACCAAAGGGCAAATTATATCCTGCTAATTGAACCAGCATCGTTTTAGAATCTCCCCATGAGCCTGTCAGGTTTGTGCATGGGCAACTGTGAAGATCTTAATGGACCTGGGAGGCTGAATCAAATAGAAGGAGCAGGCAAGAGCAGAGAAAATGGGACACAGCGGGAGGGTATCAAATCCTTTTGGGTTAATAACGCACCTTCCCGGGATGTGAAGCAGATGCCCAGAACTCAGGGCTGTGTTAGTTAATTACCATGCACGAGAAAAACCCAGCAAGGCTCCCAGCACACACAAAGCTTTGGCAGGGAGGAAGGAGGGGCAGGGGAAAGAATCCAGCCCTCCCCAAGCAAAGCAATTAATACATTTGCTGCAGCTCTGTGTCACGTTCCCTCAGCACCGCTCAGCTCCAGTTGTCAGCATCTGTCTGGAACGAGCTGCTCCACGAAGCCAGCAGCCCTGCTTGCATGGAGAGGCCAGGGATAAGATTTCAGGAAAGGCTGGAGTCCACTGTTAAGGGATTCGTCCCATATAAATTGCCTGTCAGCCACAGCTGAGATACAATGTTGGCTGCCCTTCTCCTGGTGAGTAATAATGGGACTTTGCTGAATACAGAGGTACCTGACTTCCATGGAAACCAAAGTTTAGTTTCGATCTGATGAGCAAAATAGAGCTCACTCACTTGTGAGAGGAGGTGATGCCTTTTTCCTGGTGTTAGGAAAGTGAAGCTGGACACGGTTAGAGGGTTGGGTGTCGTTACCTCGGTATTTTAATCAGGATCCCGTTTGATGCATCCACTTCACCCAGGTGACAGCGTGGCAATGCACATACCCTGTCAATCACATACACAAGTTATAGACCTTACACCTTAGCATACCTAACAAGGGGGCCAATCATGGGGCTGGGGTGGGCTGACCTCCAGTTTACAGAATCTGTCCTACTAGGGGACATTCGCTTCCTGAGATAGCAGGATGTTTGTTCTCCCTGGCTCTGCAGTTCTGGGGTGTTCAGTCTCAGGCCTGCAGAACACTTACAGAACACTAAGCACTAGACTAAGTGAAGCATTACAAGTGTGCAGGCTAATGCTTGTGGATACAGAGAACTGTATAAAAGGTATATAAAAGAAAAGGAAAAAATCATTCTGGCATCAGAGGTACCAATGATGAAACATAAAAGGAGACTCAAAGGAGTATCTCTGCTTTTGCTCCTGAATCATCTCTGCTCTGCAAGAGTACAGGCAGAAATATAACAGCAACACCTGAGTGTTGGTAAAAATCACTACAAAATCAAGTATGTGCACAGAGAGGCCATTCCTTTTTCTGAGCATGAGGAATCAGAGCAGAAAAAAACAGATAAAAATGATGGGTTTTTATCATCCCAGATGTATTCAGTAGAGGATCTGAGGCCCAGAGAAGCTAAATAACTTGCCTGAGATGAAACAAAGGGTTGGAAGTGGACCTAGCATATAAATCCATACGTTATTTGAGCCTCTTCAGTGCTCTGACCATGCTTTCTCTCTCATGGTAACTCATAAATAGGCTTGGGTGTATACCTCATAACACCATTTATTACACACATACATCTTCCAGCACAGGCAACCCAGCTCCATGTGGGATTTGACTTCTGTGTTTAATTGGCAGGCCTGTTTGTGGGACCAACAGGTGCATTAGAAGCGAACAGAGAGCACATTCTCACGTCACAAAATATGTGCTGCAAACCTTGTTATGAGAGACTAAGCCAAGGAGCAAGGACAAAACCATCCAGCACCACCCAGCCCCTCCAGATGGCCAGGAGCCCTGGGAGGAGCTCCATGCCCTCCCAGCCAACAGCCTGGGATGCCCTCAGGCTGCCCACACAGGCACTTGAGGAGGGCTTGAGTCATTTGCACCATCTTTTCCTTACCTCTCACACCTCTTCTCCTTAATCCAAGTGAATAAGTAACAGAGCTTTTATGCTGAATTCACTTAGGCCTATAGGAAAAAAAAAAATGTACCAGAAGGAAGGAGCAAGAATTTGGAGAAGGCTGTGGCTGATGTGGAGTATCCACATCACTGGCCAAACATTGTTGCTGATTCCTTACTCCTTTCTGGTTGTTTTGTGTGAGGGCAAGGAGCATCTGATGCTACAGGTCTGTGCAGACCCACCTGTTACCTCAGAAGATGCAGGTTTGTGATAGGGACCAGAGAGGAAATTGTTCTTTAATATCTTCCTCCCACTCATCTTGATTCTGCTACCAAGTGTAAAAATCTGGTCTGAGTATGGCTGATCCCAAACCCATTCAAAGGAAGAGCCACATTTAAACAGCTGAAAATTTCCCTTGTCCCCACCTTACCAAAGTGATTTTTTTCTTTTTAAAATTGCTACGAAACAAACAGAATGGCTCACACGGGATGAAATTATCTCCATTGATAAAAGAAAATCCTGGAAAACTTTGGGCCAAAGAAAAGGTGACATCTTCAAACTATGCATGTGACTGACATCTTGTCTTACCAGGCCCAGATGGGAGCGATGCCTACAGGAGTGTTTAAAATTAGTCTGGGTAACAGGACTGCTGCTACTGTTGTTGGGAACTGTCTTAAAGCCAAATTTATTTCTCTCTCAGTATGTTTTTCCTGATGTTCAGCCAAAGCCTCTCTTTGTTTCATTGTTAAGTGTGTCTGTGTCTCTGTACCACTCAATGCCTCCCTCCTGGGAGTTTTTACCCTCAGTAATGTATAGTTTATTTATTACTGTGATTCTTCTCAGAAATTTAATCATGGTAGTAGGTGAAAAGGGTTGGGAGAGAAAGATAAAGCTTATCATGTGCATTTTAAGCCTCATCTCTCACTCCAACAGAGAGGTACTTTCCCATTTGAAGACTAAAGATTCCCAGTCTGACACAGCAGCTTTTCAAAAATCTCAGGAGGCAAAACATCATCTCATGAAACCTGGGACTACATCCCACTCCTAAGGACAAAATGACACACTCTAACAGGATTTTGCCCTGTGCAGGACTCAAGTCAATCATTTTTCCCTTGAAAACAAGCTGCAAATAATTGGATAAGCACTCTTCTATTTCCAGGGTATAGACCAATGTACTTGGAGTTGCTCCAGCTCTGCTGCTGTGATAAACTCAGTTTAGATTATCCCTTCTGTACACACAACTCACAAAGAGAAATTGATTGCTAAAAGCAAAGCAAAGGTGAACACCAGTTTTGGAAGTTCCCCCAGTGCCATCCAGGACTCCTCCCCACTAAGTGCTATGTTGGTTGATTTTTAGTACACGTTCTTCTCTTTGCTGAAACATCCAACTGCTGCTCAGGAGGACCCAATTATGAAAAAGAAATCATGCCACAAAAATATACAGTAAATACACCCAGAAACCATTTTACAGTGGCTCCAGGTTAGTCACACCTTCCCAGGATGGAATCATCCCCAGCTGTGCTATGGTTGTCCAAATCTCACTGCTGGTCCCAGTTAGACAGCAAACTCCCCAAGGCTTGAATCGACATCATCTAAATGCAGATGCCAGAAGGTTTCTCACATTCAGCAAACTGTTTCTCTTGGGCAGAGGCCTGACCACACTCTTTATCCTCCATTTCAGCCCCCAAGGTGGTTTCCTTTGGGGTGGGCACCATTGTCTGTCCCCAGAGGCTGTTCATATGGACAAACACTGATCCAGTCCACCAGGCCAGTCTTCCTGACACTGACTGTCAGGGGGCCCTAAGACAAGGATAGAACAGTTGGGCTTGCACAAAGAATAATTGCCAGTCTTCCAGGCATTCAAATCCTTTCTTAAATCCTTTCTTGGATTTTTTTTCCCCTGACTCAATAAAAAAGCTGCACTCATTTTTCCCTGCCTTTAGCATCTCCCTCTGGTTTCTCCTTCCAAGGTAAGTTGCAGCATAAGCTGGCAGGCCCCGTTAATAGGAACAAGAGCATGCTCTGTGATCTTAGGGGGGCTTTGGACTTGTGAATTCCTCTGAACACGTCCATAGAGAAGCTCTCTACAGGTGTGCTCTGCTAGAGATGCTCCCTAACATAGGGAGGACAGCTGGTATTTAAAGTGCTTAAAGCCATAGGATGGCACCAAGAAATTGGTCAAACTACCAAGTGATGAGGCACCAAGAGAGGTTTGTAGCAAAGCTGAAAGTCTCCTTTCTGAGTTTCGGGAATAACTGCATAAAGAGAGTTATGCCTCAAATGCCTCCATCAGCACACAGAAGCATTTTTTTAACTTCTGGCTTTCTGAGAGGAATGCAGTTGGTTTTGGCTCCTCTGTTCTGTCTGCTGGGCGAGGAACCTGAAGAGGAGCTAAACCCAGCCAGTCTGGAGCAGCAGTGTCCCAGCCCCACAGTTGCCTTCTGCTGGGCCAGGCTGCCCCAAAGTTGTCTTCAGAGGTCCATACACACAGAAAAACTCAGGGAAGGTGCCTCAGTCTAGCCAGGCTGTTCTGGATGCCTCTAAGTTCTCTGTGAAGCCCTCAGGGCAGTGGTAGCCCAAGGATTCTCCAGCAAATGGGACCCTTTTGTGGGAAAGTCTAGACTTCCTAATGACCTTGGAAAAGCAGCCAAGTGCTCCTCCACCCAGCCAGTGCTGCCTGCAGGCTGCTGCCTCTGTCCCACTGCCTGGGGAGCCCTGCTCCTCCCATTGCTTCATATTCTGCAGCTGCTTTTGGTCTTCAATGAGACAAATCACTTGTTTCACAGACTTTTCTTCCCTCAGACTCCTTATCTCTGTGGCTAACATAATAATTCCATATCTGCATCACCAAACAGGTATCATTGGAGGTACCATACTTCATGCTGTTGACTAAACTCATTTATTTTCATTCTGAAAAATAAATTCAAGTAACTAACGCATTTCCTGACTTGTTCCTATGTGTACCTCTCAGCATTTCCCCTTTGCCAGCTACACAGCCAGCACAGCTTCCAATACTGCTCCCCTCCTCACTCAGGCCTCAGACCAACTCCCACCACTCCCTCCACATTCTCCAGGCAGGTTTTATTCCCATCTTACCTCCTCAGCAGAGCACTAGATCAGTTTTCTCAGCTCCAACAGGAAAACTAAAAACACTAGAATGGAAATAACCCCTTTGCAATCTTCCCCTCAATCACCCTTGGCCTTTCCTTCCCTATCCATGGGCTTCTAGCAGAAACCACATGGAGCAGAACCATAGAATTGTTTGGGTTGGAAGGAACCTTGAAGATCATTTCATTCCAACCCCCGCTATGGGCAAAGACAGCTTCTCCTAGACCAGGTTGGTCCCTCAGGGTGCTGTGGATGGTCCCTCTGCACAAGTGCAGGACACATCCTCACACCAACCCCTCTGCACTCAGTGGTCCTGACCCCACATTTAAGGAAGAGAGAAGTTCTCCCTGCTCTCCTCACACCTCCTGGCTGAGAGGCTGCAAACCACCACACACAGATCCCCCCTCTGCACCTTTAAACCTGCTGAATGGCTCAGTCCAGCCCAGGAGCAGAGTGTTTGACTTCAGCAGAATTTAATCAAAGAGGCGCAACTTTCTTTGGCTCCTCCAGCACTGACGCACAGCTCTCCTGCATTATGTTCCCTAATGAGGGCCACCTGAAGCCCAAAGCGGTGTCTGGGCACAACACAGAGCTCTCTTTACATGATGGGCCAACAAAAAAAAAATTCTCTGAGTATTCCTCACTCACAGATAAACTTGGCCATGGCACTAAGGAAATTAAAGCAAATAGGGCCAGTCTGTCAACTGGAACGCTCTACCTGCTGCCTGCCCTGGCTGTTACTTTACATGGGTCTTAAATTAAATGTCAAATAGTGTTTGGCACAGGAGCCTTGTGACTGCCCTTAGAGAAAATCTGACACCTTTGCTAACTGTTTCCCACTCTCTCTACTGCTTGGCGAGGGGTAGGGGAAGTACAGACTGTCTTGCTACTCTCTAGTGGTTTTTTTCCTTTATTTTTCTCCACAAAGAGTGCATGAAAATAAAGAAATGTCTTGTGTTTAATCAAAGTGAGTGCAAGGAGTGCAGTGTTAAGTAACATCAGGCACAATTTAGGGCATTTAATTTCATTTGCCTTCCTGGCACTTCCACCCCAGTTAAGCTGACATAACAAATATCATCAGTGCTTTCTCATCTCTACCTGCTCCAGTTTCACTAATTTTGACTCTGAGTTTTAGCATCTATTAGGAAGACAAAAGGCCAACAGCTCTATAACATGAGGTGAGACTGACACCTTGCAGTGCCAATACACCTGTGCCAACCTGGTGAGTCCCCCTGCCACGAGTTTACCATCACCTGGATGTTCCCTTCCTCTGCATCCCCAGGAGATAAACTATGTACCACGCACTGGAGACCTCCCAGGAACTGGCATTCTCTAATACCAGGTTAGGAACTGGGCTTTGAGACAGCAGTTGGGTTATTACAACAAAACAGCAATGACAGCTGAGCCACAGCAACTCTCCATGGACACACACAGAGCCAAAGGGAAATGGAAATGGGATTGCACCCAGCTGAGACCACCCAGGCTGCCTGCACCATGCCAGTCTTTGTGCAGGGGTGAGTCTGCCCCTTCTTGCCTTTCTGAGAAAATCAATCACCAATCTGAGAAAACCTATCAGTCTGCAAGGACGCAGAATTTCCTCTGCCCCATAAGGAATTACTGAGGAGCAGAAAGTGTTCAGCAGGACAACAGATCATGGAAACAGAGCATCTGCTGTGCAAGGACGAAAGCAAAACCAAGTTATCATTAAGTGCCCAGAACCAGAACAAACACTGAACTGGTCTTGCTGCCTCGTGTTTGTCTCTCACACCAGAAATGTGCTTTCCTTCAAGGTCTGGAAGTTCCATCCTGTGTCTCTGGATGACAAAGAGCTAACTGCCAATGGCCACAGATTATGTAAGTATATATACATATTTTAAACTCCGCTGAAGACCAAGCACACTGTTCCTCACACACACCTGGAATCCAGTCTGGGTTCACACACACTTCATCTCCACCCTATTGCTTTAATCCCTGCAGAATGTTCCTGGCAGCATCAGTGAGGGTTTCAGCTCTGCCTCTGTGCTCTGGGAAGTTCACACTGGGCTCAGAGTGCTGCTGCAAGGGCTGTGAGAAGATGAGCCTTTCCCATGGATTTGTTACTATTCCATGTCTGCACCCAGCTGGAGCTCAGGAGCTGCAGAGAGGAAAAACAGGAACCAATATATTTATTGTTTTAGCCCCTCACCTCCCAAAAAAAAGGGAAAAAATAGAAGAAGCTTGTGGATTGAGGTGAATTCTGGGCAAAGGCTGAAGGGATGTGAAGGGGAGGCGGTGAGTGGAAAACAAGTGGAAACAAGAGAACCAAGAATAGGTATTTTCTACAATATTCCAATTAAACTGTAGTATTTTGGATCCTGCATTGATCACACTGGCAGGCAGAACTCACACAGTGATGATGGTACTGGGTCTGTCCTGAATTTCTCCCTGCCTCTGTGGAAGTTGGAAAGATTGCTAGAGATGGGGAGCACAAGGAACTCCTCCTCTTTTGTGGAAACTCCTTCATCAAGACAAAATCATGCAAAACTAGTGCCAGTCAGAGGTTCAAGGGATGCGTGGAACTGAAGGTGCCAGAAGGCAAAGGCATAAAAGTGGCTCCAAACTCCACACTCCCCTGCAGCAGGGAAGGCTGAGTTCTTGAATTAAGCTGAAATACATTTCTGTAGTCAACAATGCCTTTCATCTAAGCATCTTTGCTGATGTGCACAGAGTTAATACTACGCACTCCAAATCATAAGCCTGATGCAGAAAAATTAAGTGACAATTATCCAAAGGTTCCCCAGCAAGCTCTTGGAGCTGATGAGGAAGCACAGACTGGTAGACACCTACCTGAGGCCACTTGCCAGCACCTCCCTATCAAGGGCAATCTCAAAACCCATTCCTTCTGCTCAGCAGTTTTTTGCTGTTACGGAGAGATAGCAGGGGATCTTCAAGCATCACAGTGATGGTTGACTGGAAACACCGTAGAAAATAAGTATTTTCTTCTTCCTTTTTCTTTTTCTCCCGCAGGCAGCCTGCAGCTCTCTGTGATGTGCTCTGCTGATGGGTCAAGCAGAGCAGAAAAGACCCTCAGTACTTCCTATGCAAAAAGGAAGCCTAGTGGGATAAAAGAGATGCTCCGCTTTTTCTCATCCTTACCTCTCCCACCATATTTTCCAACACAAAACTCCTTGTTCTGAATGAACTCCTGAACTTCTGCAAGGCTCTGCTTAATTTCCTACATGCCCCTGAGGCCTCCCAGGGCTTAAAAGAAAAAGACCTTTGGAAATGATCAAATGTAGTGCAGGGAACTTCCATCCTATGAAGTGCAGTTATTTGTAAACTGCTGTGCAATCAAAGGGCTGCCTGGGCACAGCAGGAGCTGAGGGAAGTGTGCCATGAGCTGTGCCTGCTGCATTCAGCCTGAGCCCATGTGTCCACTCTCCTCAGCTGAATGAGCTGCTGACACTGGGTAGTGTCCATCTAAAGGGAGAGAACAATCTCGTCAAAAAAGGGTTAGAGGGGCAGAGCTGTGGGAGTGCAGCACAGGGTGGTCTGTGTAGCCTGCTCCTGCAGTTGTCTATCTGTGGAAAAAATCCTCCTTAACTCCAGATATTTTGCTCAGTGACAGGCGCTGTTGTGATACACTTCTCTTTTCCCCTAAAAAATTCAGTTTCAATCTGGAATGCAATGCAGAAGCAGGAAAGATCCCCTTGCAAGCCCCACTGCTCCAGGATCCATGGAAAACCCTGCAATTTTTGTACCACGTTTCCACCATGGCACTGAGTGATGCTGCAGAGACAGAGGGTCACCACTGTAATGCAAGTGTGGGCAGAGGAAAGTTTTAATAGGGAAAAAAACGCCTCTCCTGCCATCAACACTGTATCTGACAGAAGAGGAAAACAGGAAGAAGGATGCCAGCTGTTTTGATAGCTGCTCTCTGTTTAATATTTCCTCCAAGGTAAATATACTCTCCTAAAGGAACAAGATCATAATTGGGTCTGTGAAAATTTGCCTCTCAAAGCACTAGAAAACCCAAAGTACTGCACCACACAGCCAGGAAAAAAGGCAAAGACAGAAAATGCTGCTTGAGGGCTACAATATATTAAGACCTGACAGGAGAAGACATCCCACACAGCCAGGGAAGAGTCATTGGAAGAAGAGCCAACAACAATTACTGAGGTGATGTCTCAGTCTGTAAGACAGGACTAGAGAAAAGCCTGGAGAGCAAGCTGACTCATATTTTGCAAGAAAGACCTCAGCCCTGATCGTGTTTCATTTGCTCCACGGGACAGTTGGCAACCCACAGCTGGGCCAAACTGGCAAAGGTCCACCAGCATTTATCCAGCCTTACCCACTGGCACTGGCAGCCAAGAGCCTGACCATGGGGACTGCAGGCATTTACTGCTGTGCAGGGCCAGCCCTTTGCCCCTGCAACAACAGAGAAGCTCAGAATGCACATTCTCTCCTAGCACCTATGGGCAGCAAAGGATTTAACTGGAAAACGCTAATCCCCTTTAATAAGATGACCTTTATGGTCTGTACTTTGCTAGTTTTAATGAGCCCGCCTGCAAGGGTTGATTGATTTACTTGCCTGGTGCTCTTAGACTCAAATTTATTATAATTAAGTTGTTAGTTAAAGAAGTTTGCCTTGCTCGCCGTGCCTGGGACCTCAGGTCATTATTATTAGACTCTCACATGCATCACCCCCATCGTTCTGCATCTAGAAATTAATGAGAGATTGGCAGCACTGCTCCCCTTCCCTGCACCCCCCCACGCCGGCCCTGCCGTGGTTACTTTGGCAGCAGAGGGGCATGAGCAAATGGAAAGGCAGGATGGAATAGGGGTTTCTGTGCAAGAGCGAAGCGCCTGACTCACAAAACCACTTGGAGCAGAGTGAGCAAGGCCAGGGCAGCTTTCCAGCTGCAGGCACTGCCTGCTCTCATGGCACTCGGGGCAGGGAGCTGAGTGGATGGTGACGATGCACAGAGCCCGGGCAGATTTCCGCCTGCTGGACGAGGGAGGAGGGCTGGAGAGTCATGCTGTTATTTACTTAATCAGTAAAACAGCTGTTTCCCCCTACCCTTGTCTGGAGAATAATGGGGCATTATGCTCTCAGTGCAATAAAGGGACTGTGCTCACACGATTACATCACATCGCCACTCGGGGCCAGGGATGGAGCTGCTCAGGAAGGGATTCAGCTCAGGGCGAGCCAGCAACCATTGCTGAGGTGATGTCTGTAAGGCACAGACCTGGGGAAGACACAGGACAGAGACTGCTCGTATTTTATGAGCTCCACCAGGGGCCAATGGCCAGCAAACTCCAACCTGCCCGTGCCTCGCTGCACTCCAGGGATGCAGTCCCAGAGTCTGGATCCATCGGGGAGCATTGTGAGTCCCAACCCCACTTTGAGCCATAAAATGCCTTCATTTCCCCACTGGCACCATGTTTCTTTCACAAAGCCCCCAGATGCATGAGCTTATCATTTCTGGGCTCTGTCTGGAGCTCCCTGGCTATTGAGCGTGTGTGACATCCAGATTATAAATTCCTTTGGACACACACTGTATTTTTGCTGCTCTGTTTGAAGTATCCCTACCCTAGTGCAGTCTTAATCAGTGATTAGATTTCTCAGCCATTACAGTAAGCAAATAACAAGATTTCATTGTTAATAAATAATAATAAATAACTTTCCAGAGACATTTACCCATCTTCCAACCTGGCCAGACACAAACCAGCTCCAAAAGTGAAGTTGTGTAACTGGATTATGCAGTGCCTTCTGCAAGCTAATAAATTCTGCTCGAGTTAACTCTGGCCACGTGGCGTTTGGCCAGGTCAGATCACAGCAGGTCATCTCAGAGCTTGGGTCGAGAGAGCTCCTGCTGTGAGGAACAGGCTGGGTAAACCCTCTGAGCACACTCTGAAGGTGGATTAAGCCAAGTCACAAAAAGGTTTGCACCATTCACCCTATGGGAGTCTGTTGAGGAAGGAGGACAGAATACACATGAAGTGTGTGCTAACTTCACTGCCTGACACTTCCAGCAGGAGTCATCTGACTCACCATCACCAAAACACCTGGTTGTATCTAGAGAAGTGGCTAAATCAGCATATTTTGACACAGAACTACCTGCAACAAGGTCACCATATCCAATGTCATCCAGGGAAAGAGAGGACCCCTGAAAGCAGGCAGAACTCAAGGAACAGAGCAGCCAGACCAAACTACTGTATAAAATTCCTGAAGGAATCATATCTCTGAAATTGCCTGCAAAGGTGAGAAGCTCAAGAAAAGGCCCAGGCAGAAGACCCTTGGTGTGGTTTTGGTTTAAACCCTTCTCAGTCAAGATCTCAACCCCTCCTCTCTTCTAATCTAGTCATGGGGCTCCATACCCTTTTTCCTGACCCTAACTGAGGCAATATTTTAATGAGATGCTCTGGGCCATGGTTAAGGCTGCAGACATGTTTATGCACCCTTGGTGAGGAGACGGAAATGATGGGAATGAGTCATGACAGGTGATGGAATGATTCAGCCATCCATCCACCAGCTTTCCATGAACTGTATCACTTCTGACTGCAATAAATTGCCCATATAAAAATAATGGGCTGTTAAATTCCAGGGCATCTCTCAAAGTCAGAGACTCCTATTTCTAGGATGGTATTTTCAATAAGAAGATTTATTTGAAAATTGGAAAAAAATGCTCCCTGACACATTTAAGCCCAGTGCAAGCACTAGTGCTGCTATTTAATGAATTAGATTTTAGCTTTATGGACTCCCAAGTTAATCCAGCTCAGAGCAGGCAGAGACATACAGAGACCCACAGAAATGTGTTGTCAATGAGGAGAAGTTCGTAATCAGGCTTAACTATCACACGTGTTAATGGCTGGAAAAGCTGTAACTATTAGTTCATTTCTGTGCTTTATGAGATGTATTTACATGTTAATGACTATGACAAGTACAGGAATCATCTGAAAATTAAAACATTCCTCTAGAGAGGTAGTGAGGTCCAACAAGGCTGACAATGTGCTAAGGCAAACAAAGTCATCAGGAAAAATGAAGAAACGTGTTACAGTCACTTATGTGATGAATATTCTGGATTTCAGTAGCTTTTATGGATGTCTCTCCTGATTCAAGATGAGATTTTTGAGCATGCTATAAAAAAGTACTCACAAATTATTAAATTTATCCTGACTGGTTATTAAGGACTGTGAATGACAATCAAGGAAAGGTACTGGCCCAAAAATTTTTGGAGTAAAGGGGGACTCACAAATTTTCACGGGAGGAAGGAAACCTCCTTTTGTGTTCATAAATGGGAAAATAAAATCCAGAACTATGATAGGTGGTGCTTCAAAATCCTCTGCACCACGCCTGACGTGTTTTCAGGCCCTTTGTAGTGATGCCCCAGCCAAATTCTAAGTGGTTGCCCACTTTCTAACTCAGGCCAGGTCCTTGTTTTCCTGCCAGGAAAAGCCAACAAATAGTGCTGCTGTGTTTCTTCTAACAGCATGTTCTATCCAAGATAAAACAGCAGAAAAGGTCACGGTGCACCTCAGTGCTTCCTTTAATGGCTTCAGTACTCCTCACTCACCACATGCAGGTTCACTGAGGATTTGTCTGTCCAACACCTCTCAAAACCCCTTAAAATCTCTCAGCTTATCTCAGGGCACAGATTATTCCTTGCAGTTATTTCTTGGTTGAAAGCATTCCATTTCAGTGGTGGCTTTTTCCTGAAGCAAACATGTCCATTTACCTGCTGTCCTCACCATCCACCACTGTCTTTTTCAGGCTAAGGTCCAATTCAGCAGCAGAGGTTTTTTGTTGGCTCCACCACTGATGCATAGGCAAACCTTACCTGCAGCTATGCTTGATTTCCATTCTGGAACAAAGACCCCTCTGCAAGCCTGAACCATCCTCCTTTATCAGGTATTTTCAAAGTGCGCTTGAAATCCCTTTAATCTTCCCCTGCTCTGAAATAAAGTCCATGATGTCTTTCCCTGCCTATCTGAAAAGCATTCTCGCCGAGAGAGCTCATGTTAGTCTCCCACAACACTTGTAACTGAATTATGCTTTCACAAAGTTACTGTATTGATCTCTCTACTGATAAAAGAAGGCATGCTAAAAGACATTTTTTACTGCTGACATGAGTGCACAATAAGCAGAATAGGATAAAAAACGTGTTTTTCCTTGCTAGCAGACAAAGAGAATCCCTTGGCTACTCCTACAATGGAGAAAAGCAGATCCTAATGTAAAACCAATGCATTAATCATGTTTGATTAGGTAAACAGCAACTACACTACCGTGGTGGCCACATGTCATTTGTAATATAGACCCTCTGGTCTGGTTAAATGAAAACTAAATTGGGCTAAACAACCAACTCCACTGTCTGCTTTTAGGCAGATCCAAGGGGGGAAATTCTGCTAAAGGCAGTTGTTTATCTTTCCATCCCAGCTGAAGTTAGTTTATATATTTGTGTTTACACATAGCTAGGTATGTGCATTAATGATGGGCTGTGTTGATGAAAACGTAGGGTAGAGCTGACCAACAAAATAAGCATGGGGAGAGGAGGGGAGGATTGGATCCCAGTCCAGGAAGATCTATGAGGATCTCCCTTGTGCAAAATAGAGATTGTGCCAATTTTGTGGTCAGCTGCCTAAACCATACTCTGCCTTTAATCAATGCATTTATTTTAAATTCCCCTGACACTACCCAATTACAGCTCCAGCTTTGACAGGTCAGACAGACTCACTATCTAAAGCTAACCCAAGCCAGATCCAAACCCAAGTTAAATCCTATCCCAAGGTGTTTCTTGGCCCATGGGCATGCTCATCCTTCCCTCCTCTAGCCTTTTCCCATGCCCAGGGCACCCAGCAGAGCAGTGGATCCCAGTCCACCCTCAGTGCTGTGGCTCAGGAACACGAGACATCCCACCTGCCTCTCCAGCTTCCCACCCTGGCACCCAGAGTTTGGGTCAGGGCTGCCACACACGTTCTCCCACTGTGTCTTCCAGCTCTGGGGCAGTGCCAAGGACTCCAGTCCTCTGAGGTCAGTGGAAATTTTCCTTTTGGCTTGAAGGAGTCTCCTAATCCTCAGGGGTGGAGGTGGGGAAAGAAGCCAAGTTGGAGAGATGCTGACCAACACAGGACCTTCTCTTCTTCCAGAATCAGCTGCCAGTCCTTCAGAGACTCACTCATGCCCAGCTTCTCATTCCCTATTATTCCATCATTTTCTCCTCCACATCTCTACTATCACCTAAAAGTTTGTAATTTTTAATTCAAAGCCTAAAGAATTCCAGATAAAATGTTTACTTCCCTGTAAAAAACTGAGAACTCTAGAAGACAGACTATGGTTATAGTAGAAGATAAAGCTATTAATATTCCAACAAATTAACTTTCCACTGAAAGTATCTACCCTTTTTTCTCTATTTTGACACTTAAGCATCATCTTTGGCAGGAAAGGTAAAATGCTGCTATCCTAATTAGGAATTAAATTGTGACTGCTGTACTCTGATGTAGATAATTACAGATAAAGCAGAGAATGATGAATCAAGAACCCACAGTATAATAGATGAATGAATGAAAAGCCTTTCCCCAGAAACTGGAGGGTTTTGTGTCCACACATACTGATCTTGATTATTTCTGTTGCAGTGAAGGGGATCCACACTACCCAACCTACAAAGCATTTCAGCTAAAGAAATAACTTTCAGCTTCAAAACTGTCTGAGCAGAACAACAATCAACATATAAATAAATGAACCTCTTGGGGCAAAAGCTATCCCAGTTTTGGCATCATTGATAGAGAATTTCAGCCTCTCTAATTTTCCACCCTAAATTGCAGGTTTCTGGCAATTTCTCTCATCTTCATGTGCATTCAGTTAAAGATGCCTTGAGATAAACTGCAAGGTTTCTGTGAAGCATTTGCTCAGCTCCTCCTCCCAACCCTGCCCTGGTAGCATCACCCTGGGAAAGGAGCTCTGGTATCAGGATGAGAGAAAGTCAATAGCTGACAGCAAGGAAATAATCTGAGCCATTGATCGTCCCTTCAGCCTTCAGAGTCAATACAAACCAAAGGGAAGACACATGCTTATAAACACACACAAAAGGGAGTGAATATATTAACTCCCAGTGTGCTACAAAGACTGGGAATGGCTAATGTGATTAATGAGCACAAGAAACACCAAAAAAGGCACATCCAGAGAATGAAGAACTTGCACATCAAGTCACGGAAAGTATATTCCAAAAGGCAAGAGTCAGAGAACAAAATACTCTTCCATAAAGGTCAGATTTTCTACCTGAATGTCTAAATCCCGATGGCAATGAATAGGATGTAAGAATTAAGTGTCTATACACCCTCAGAGATGGCCTATTTCATGTCTGCCTACGGGCAAAGGTGGCAAAAAGTCAGTTTTGACTGATTACTCATCCCCTGAGAAAAGCTGAAGTCTCTTACCAAGTTCCTCACCAAAAAACATTCAAAAGAAAAGAATTCAGCACTGAGATGGGATGTTATTGCACATTCAAGCTTGCCAAGGATGCCCTGATCCTTGGCAACAGATTTTTCCTGGAAAACAACTACATCACTCAAAACAATGTGACTCACGTTTAGAGTTATTCTTCATTCTATCATCAAACTCATCTTTTACAACTCTGTTTTGCGGATTGGTATCTAATCCAATAGTGAGGCCTTTATTTTACATAAAGCTCATTTTTCTATCAGATATTCTCATAGAATTTCAATGTGCCATCAGAAGATGAACTACAACACTGAGACTATTGACTATATGAAATATTCTTCATAATTAATTCCCAGAGAATTCTGAAAATGAAGAGTCTCGAGGATGTATTATGGTCAGACAATACCCACCAACACTGAAGGGTTTGACAAGAATAAGCCAATACTGATGATACAACACCCTTCTTAGATTCACTCATGTTTACTGAAAAATAACAAGATTTATAATTATTGGAATGATACAAAGCATGCTAAAATCACATCCAAAAATCTAATATGCACTGCCCAATTATCAGACACAGAAGCCTTCAGTACTCAGGATCACATCCTGCACTGAGCTTCACAGTCAGACATAGACCACACAACCCTATGTGCTGCTCTTTTCCCTCAGCCCCACATTCCCCCCTCCAGGACAATCTCCAGCACCTGCACATTGCCAAATAAATCTGGATACAGACTTTCTTTTGGAACCAAGATTCAATTAAACCCCACTTTTCAAAATGATCCGTGCATGCATCTGTGTGTGCCTCACCTGTGCTACAAATAACACCTGAAATTGGAAAAGATCATGAGTGATATTCTTGGCAGCGTTAATCACACTGCTTTATTGACATCAACTTGTATTATACTGATCTACACCATCTGGTCCCAAATCTAATTTGCTTTTCACTGCTGACTTGCCAGCAGTTTACTTTCAATATTTTCCTGAGCTGGAGGAATGAGAAAAGACTGGTCTGCTTCAATTTTAATTTGTAGTCTGGCTGCCTCCTGTCAGCTTCACTTCTGCCATTCCTGCCCAGCAGAAAGTTGCTGTATTTCTTATGCAAACAAGACTTGCTCCTCCCAATTAAAGAACATTAAAGATGTTCTTTACATCTTTAATGCTGTAAAGAACAGGCCAGACCCTCATTTTCATACCATCCCAAAGATCTGGCTTTGGACACAAATTCCATGCCCCTGACCTTGGCAGCTGTGGGTTTTGTTTAACTTTGACTGTGTTGGGTTCTGTGTGGGAGACAGAGGTCATCTGATGCATCCCTCAACATCCCTATTGCTATTTGGGGTCGAACCTTATGGGAAAAGGTTGGTTATCCAGGCATCAGGGGTCCATTTCTGAATTGCTGTCCTATTAATCCACCTCTGAAATGGTCTCCAGCAGCAGCACAGTTGCCTGCCTGTTCATTTTCCAGTTATTTCAAATCTATGAGTCCAGTATTGGTTGATGGATTCCCAAATTAATGCCTGCCAGTTTATCAGCCATGGGGCAATTCTATCCATTTTCTGCTGAACACAACAGTTTTGGAAATGGTTTGTGTGAAATATTACTATCCCTTACACATGAAATAATAGGATTAAGTCCTTCTATGCGTATCTGAAGAGATTACAAAATAATTAACTCAATATTAACTCGATTTCTTTTGGCATTTTTTTTACTAGAAAACAACACACCTTCTATTTACAGATTTTATAATTCCTAAATCTAAAAGCAGTCCTGTTTTTCAAGGTTAACTCAACCTCCTTCTTGTAAGTCTCCATCTTCCTTTGGCTGCAGTTGTGTGAGATGACAAGTTTATGATCCTCAGTGCATTCCAATTCCCCTTCTCCAGGATATTATTAGCCCCTTTGTTACAGAGTCTTTCCTGTCAAAATGAGCTCGTAAGAGTTTGAGCAAACTGGATCATCTTTATTAAAGTGAGTTAAAATCAGGAACAGCCCCACGAGGAGCTCTATGGAAAGTAGTAGGGGATAGACACCTCTTCAACTCACAGACTCCAGTAGAAAACAAATGTAGAAATTGGAAATTGTGAGGAGGTCTTGGGGCATGATTCATCGCCCAGTTCCACTCTTCTGCCTGCATGGGAACTTTTCCATTTCATCACAGCTTCCCAAACCAACCTCTGCTCCATCCTCACAGCAAGACCCATTTAAAGAAAGGGTAGGAAAGGGCATGCCCACATTAAAACACATCAGGCTCAGGACTGGGAAGGGGTGTTAAACCTGGCCCAGCAACAAGCTGATTCTCCCACCACTGCTGAGGTGATGCTGTGCAGGCACAACAAGCCACAGGCAACCCCTTTTAAATCCAAATAAAAGCAGGAGATGAAATCAGGGAAACCCTGTGAAACCCTGCCTGAGGGATCACCCCTCTCTCCAAAACACCCAGCTCAGGCATGGAGGCCTTTCAGTGTGAAAGGGCTCCTTGGCTGCTCCCCACCTGCTCAGCTGGCAGCATCACTTTGAACTTAACACCAGTTCTGTGGAATGGGAAGGACTGAATGATCACATCCCACAGTGACAGAACCTGATAAGCAGGATCATTGCCTTTAGTTTGCCTTCAGCTCAATTATTCGTGCCCCAGCTAAAATAACTCCTAATCTTTGGGCCATCTACTTACTAAGCATTACCCAATAAACTCTGACCCTATTA
Organism: Petroica traversi; assembly: GCA_025920805.1. Taxonomy (NCBI): domain Eukaryota; kingdom Metazoa; phylum Chordata; class Aves; order Passeriformes; family Petroicidae; genus Petroica; species Petroica traversi. The sequence continues at coordinate 241,028 of JAHLSL010013382.1, forward strand.
CACTGCACTCCAGGGAAATTTATTTCTGACAACAGTTTAGAACCCTCTATGTATTGCCTTTAGCCTTTTAAGTTTAGAGACCAAACTGAAGCCTTTCCAGGACTACAGGGTATATGCTGCTGTGATTTGGAGTGAAGGCAGAGAAAAGCAGGTCAAAAATCCCATGTCTGAAAGGGAAAAGAAACACTCCCAGGGAAATCAAAAGCCAGCACTGAATAGCAATTAAGTGAAACTGGCCTATCAGTTTTTTCTTGGCCCAGCTAAATCAAGTGTGCCCAGTACAACTATATAGCAACTATTGAGTAAAGCAAACCTCACATTAAAATTCAGTTCTCCAGAATAATTTGCAGCCTGATTAATTATCACCTTCATTCAGCAAGGTCCTTAAACAGCTGAGCAATCCCATTAACCTCCCTAGGACTACACAGGAGATTGATGCCGGGTGAATTTGTGTTGCTAGACCTTGTGAAGGTTTTGCAACTAAGAAAAAGTCTGTAGGTTATCCATCCATCTCCCTTGGCCCTCCATCTTGTGAAAATATGGGCATCTACAGTATCTCTGTGCTACAGGATTGCCCTTCCAGTCAAGCAGAATAGATGTCCCTCTGTCTTCAGGTGAGGAAGAAAGGAAGGAAAAATGGATAAAGGGAACACATGTGGCTGAAAAGATCTCAGCTGCTCAAGAGGTTTATCCAGCAGCTAGGAAGATCTATGGACTTTACTTGTCTCTCCTAGAGGCAAGATTTCATTTTTAGATTAAAAACTTCAACACCCACTTGCTGCATGTGAACAGCACATTTCTCCCGTGGCTAAAATTGATAGTATGCCATGTGCTGTAAAAGGTTAGCACTAGCACTATTGTAATCCTTGGCCACAACTTTCATTTCCTTAATTTGCTGACACAGGGTAATGGAGGGCTGAGCTATATGAGAGAATACTAAACAATCTGAGTTACAAATTTTCTCTGAATGTCTAAGCTGACCTTTGAAGCTTTCAATAAAAATATAATTTAAAGAGGGGGAGAAAAATTGTTAACATGGAAATGGAATTACAGGAACAGGACCAAATTCATTCCTTTGACTTTGTATCTGCTCATGTTCGATGTCAGCTCTATAATTCTACATCATAGCTTGAGTGAAAAAGGCATTTGGTTCCATGCTAAAAGCAGGCCACGTATAAATGGTTTATTAACTGGAAAGGAATCAACAGTGCTGAAGTGTTTGGGGACAGCACTTCATTAACAATCTGAGGATCCTCCGACTCACAAAGCCCTGATTTCTCATTTTGGGCTGTTTTACATTACTCTGTGGGAGTACAAATGGAACTCCGAAGGCCATTTTATTTATATCTACCCTAAGATGCCATGCATTGCTGGAGAGGTGAAACATGACTTTTGTGTACATGACAATGTGGCCTGTGGTATTTTAAAAAAGAAAATCTTTAAGAGGAGTTGCCAGGATGAAAGAGAAGAGTCCATTCATGCTTAGGGACACAGTTTAGTGGACTTGGCAGTGCTGGGTTAACAGTTGGACTCTATGACCTTAAAGGCCTTTTCCAACCTTTTCCAACCTTTTCCAAACAATTCTGTGATTCTGTGATTAATATTCTCCAGAGATCCCAGAGCAGACAGTAGCTGACATGGGCATGCTTCCTCCAAACCCCTGTCAATTAGCAGGGCTGCTTCAAGCACAAGGGGAGGGTGGGAGTGTGTGTGAAACAAGGTCAAAAAAACAGGAAAAACAAAGAGGCCACTCTTGTGGCCCTGGTGATAGGTGTGACCAGAATAAAAAAAGGGGCCCTCATTTTGGGCAATAGGAAGAAGGAAGAAGAAAGTTAATTATTGAGATGGGGGGAAAGTTGACACCATACCAGTTTCCTTGCAGGGAAAACAGATTTCTGCTCATTGAGGGAAAACCTGAGTCAGGATGTTGCTGGATGAACCAAGTAACTGAGAAAAGCATCCACTGGCCTTGAGAGGGAAAACTAGCTTGAGAGTCAATATACCAATCCCTTCCTTAGAGCCCTTTAGTAAAAGCTAAATATGATTTGCTCCATTTTCATGACAAATTTTGCTGTTGTTCTCCAGTAAGAACAAAGCTAGAAAGGAAAAGGAACACAGGTAGGACATCACTCAAGCAAGGGTGGAAGCAACAGTGGATTCACTGACCCAAAGCTGCAGTTAATAGCTGTATTCAGTCATTCCAGCACAAAAAGAAACAACCTTTATAGCAAAAACTCTATTAGCAAAGCTTAGCTGCTCAAATCCTGCTGTTTGTCACATAATTCCCTCTTGGATCACTGGCTACAAGACCCAGCACCACTACCCTAACATTTTGAAATATTTTCTCCAAATCCAACCTGTAGCAGGAGCAACAGAGAAAACACAACTTTGGGAGAGTTACTCACACACATCCTTAATATTTGCCTTATGGAAATCCACATTTTGTCACCTTCCCCTAGAACACCACAAGATGCAGGTGGTAGCACTCGGCTACAGCAGGGACTTGATGCAGAGAAAGCTCCTTGAAATCATTCCAGCCCCTCAGTGACATATGGCAAGAGATTTTAAAGCTCTGCCATAGTACCTAAGTACGATACAGCTTGCTGTAGCAAGGCAGATTTCCATGGTCCAGTGGCAGTTAATTTCCTAAAGGTCAAATTTTACATGTTTATTTTGCCGGGTGCCCTGCGCAATACAAAGGCAGGGCTATATTAATAGCTGACAAATTAAAAGCTCAGCTCATTCTAAGAGACTGTGCAGGGTTTTGCTCTATTTCATCCAGAGTGACATTTCATCCCAGAAAAGGCCAGGGCAGCGTCCCAGCACAGAACATCTGGTTGGCAAACACAATGGAGCACAGCACCTGCAAACACGCTCAGTGTTTGCTTTGCAGCTATTTGTTCCCCCCATCCGCAGGAAAAATATGTTTTTAGGCTGTCAAAATTCATTCCTTGCCAGGGGAGTCTGGTGTGATAATGCAGCCCGTTTGTCTTGGAAAGTCCTTGTTTCTGGGCCACGCATGCCCCAGCCAAAATTTCTGGAAGGTGAAAGGGGGAAAAGAAGGTTTTCTTCCCTCTTTTTCCTCCCTGAATTTTTTTCCCTACTTTTTGCAGCTTTTTAGACATTCTGCTGAATGTCTAGTGGGATCAGACCAAGCCAAACAGCACAGCTAAGAAAGAACAGAGATGGATTGCAGCAAGGTCTGTGGTTTAAAATCTATAATCCAGGGGCTAAGGAAGAACAAACAAACTAATAAAAACAGAAAATTATGAAATCCTTGCCTTAACGCCAAGCAAAATTTCTTAATTTAGGGCTCTCCTAATGGCTGAAACAATCTCCAAGCTGACTCTGGGGGACAATCCCTCCTCCTGCCAGACCCTTCGTTTGGAAAGGAGAAAGTCCAGGATCCCAGCCAGCCTAAGGTGTTAGTGGGAGAAGGAGGTTTTCAGGAGGAACAGGGCCGGGGGAATGCAACAGTTTTATAAAAAGTCCTGCCAAAAGGGAGGTGCAGGATTATGGCTGAAAGTTTAAGATACATTGTGTAGGCTTTGGTCAGTGGGCCAAATTCTCCACCACTTCATACAGGCTGCAAATATTCAACAGCACTGGCCACTGAAAAGTCTACCCAGTGGCCTGGAAGAAGTTTCCAGAGGACCAGACCTGGCTGAAGATGTGGCCAGCACTGTGATGTCACAGCCTGGGAAGCACGGGACACCAAAATGGGAGAAAGGGACAGTGAAGAAGATGAATGACCCCGCTGCTGACAGCCAAAGACCAGCTCCTAAAACCTCTTCCTTATTTTTATTTTCTGTGTTGTAAGAAGCATTTACTTATTTACTTCCAATGAAGAAATAAACCTTATATATATATATATATATATGCATCTCACAAGCAACATCCGAAAGGTCATTTCTCCTCCTATCCTACTTCTTTAAACCAGTAGGAGCTGCTGACACTTTTTACCCCTGAACACCTGCCTCAGCAGTGGCACCATATCATTATTACAAAGAATATTTACAGGAATAACAAACCATGCAGGATATTCCTCCTGGCACAGCCACCCACTGTGCAGCCTTCAAGACAGTTCACCCCTTCATATCGTAAGCTGGAAAACTGAGTAAGAAATATGAATCCCACTGAAAAAAACAGATGCTACATTTTAGCTGAAATTCTTAATGAGCATCTACCCATGTATGTTAAATAAGACAGTAATTTTAAGGTAAACCAAGAAGGCAAATCTTCACTCAAAAAGAATCCAGCTGATAAGACAGAGCTATTGAGCAAGAGCTCAGGTTCACTTGAACCTGAGGTTTCTCTTTTTCTCTTTATTTCACATTTTCTCACCTCAACCACCCCAATTTAGAAGCTACAGCCACATATGAATGGCAAAATTTCCTCATACACACAGGTAACACCTGCCAGCACAGGGGTGTGAGTAGAGCTCCCTGCACCCATCCCATGGTTTCAATCCATGGCATGGCATTGTCCCTGCTTTGTGTTGGGAGCTTGATCTCTTCTATGTGGATGGAAGATGAAGCAGATTTCCAAACAAATGCTTACTGGAGTTGCCAAAATGTCATTTGAAATTAGATTCATACTGCAATTTGCAAAGACTCCCCATCTCAGTAGCCTGTCTTAAGCGCTCTTCTAAATAATTGCAGATTAAACAAGGCACAAGTCAGAGCAAAGTGCCAAATGAGTTGTGACATCTATTTTTAATTAAAAATAGCAGTAATTGAAATGTATTTATCTCCACTGAAATATTCTGGGCTGGCAGCCTCCGGGAAAGATTCAGCACGGGCAATGAAAGAGCTCAGAGTCATTAAATTCTTACCTCCTTCCTGGCCTACTCCAAACCTACCCAACAAACCACATTGTTACAAACAATGAGAAGATCCATTTAATGCAGTCCTTGGACATCCCTCAGAGGCCAATGGCCAGAGTGTCCATTAACGGGCAAGGACGGGAGAAATGCCCTTTTAGCCTTCTTTGTAACCTCTCTTTGTCTTGCCCCTGCTGTCTTCCTTTCTTCCCATCCTCTCATCCCCAGAGGCTGGAGGAACTGACTTTTCAATTTCCAGCTCCTTCCTGAGCATATCTGCTGTTTGTCAAGCACAGGCATTAATGTGCAGCACTCTTTTGTCTTACTCTAGTGAGTGTGTTTTGCAGATTTTATATGAAAGGTAGGTACATGTGTGCTTAATACAGTCATTTTTCATAGCAAGAAAGACATCATAAGTGATTAACATAAATCAGATATCATTAATTATATGGACAGACTCCCCAAACTACTGCTGAAAGAAAGATGAAGAGGGGAAAATAGTTATCCCTGTAACAGAAATGAGTTAATGATGTATATTTCCTTCTTGTAACATTTTTCAAATTAGAAGTTTGCACAGAATTGCTTTTGACCTGTAATTGAACCATCTTCAAATTCCCAGGGACAGAAAACTTAGTTAAAATCTCAATGCTTCTTCCCTGTATCACGAGAAAGCTAAGCAGCCCTGCTCACCCTAGGAATTTACAAGCCATTATACAGACACAGGGAAAAAGACTGACTTGTCCTGATATACAGAATTTGCAAACCAAGCAAACTGAAATAAAAGAAAGCAATTGTCATCAAAATATCTTATCTGACACAGTCCATTGATGAAATGAGGGGCATAAATATGAGAGTATCCATTCCCATTGGTACCACCTTGGGTGAACTGAGCATATTTAACTCTTGAGTTGTGCCATAAAGTATAACACACAAGGGAAAACCACTAAGCAGATAAAGAAGGACTTACAAACAGTTCCAAATGCTGTGATAAATATTTAGATTATTGACTGTAGTCTCATAGCATAATAAACCTACATATTTTAGGCTAATGTAAATGCTTATCTATCTCTTCCCTGCAATACTGCTATCTACAGATCCTTGAGCAGAGAGATGCTACAGGTATTTTCATTATGTACCTGAGTGGGGGAGGGTTGGCAAACAGACAAGAGAAGAAGTTTTCCAGGTTTAAAAATTCCCCTAACCCGCATTATTTCCACTTGTGATTTTAGCTCTCAGTCTCCCAGCCAGTCTAAAACCAGCCAAACATTTAAATGTAAACTCCTCAAGATGCCTCATCTCTGTTATTTTCCAGTGAGGTGTGGAAATTAATAAACTTCTGTTTCTACTGGAGCCATGTGAAGAGAGAAAGTTTTCATATCCCAAGCCTCAGGCAAAGCCACCAGAGCAAGCTGGAATTACTGACAAAATCCATGGGCCACGAGACAAGGTGAGGCAAGAAGATCAGAGCCCTCAATGCTCACTTTGATTCACAGTCTAAGGTCAAAATTTATTTCCCCTGCTGTGTTGGACACAAATGTCAGTAGATATTTTGGCATTGCTGGCACGACGGAATTTCACCTCTCTGCAGCTGCAGGACAGATTCTTGAAATTATTTGTCTCCCAGAGCAAGTGTAATTACCTTAATAGGCTCTAATGCAAATGGGTAGAGAGGAAGGAGTTTATCACCAGCACATATGGTGTTAGGAGATTTCTGTTAAAAAGGTTCAGAGTAACAGGAAATAGGATACAAAACCATACGTAAGTGGCATGCAAAACAAAAATAGAATAAAAATGGAAGGTGGAGAAGTAGAAATCCCTGACATCACTGCTGTGCTCATCATTTCCGAAAGGATTCCTTCTGATAAATCCCTTTGTCCCTACCTCCCAAGTGATCAGTGTGCACTTTTTGGGATGCCCTCATGTTGGCCAGCCCAAGGCAGGACAGAGGAGGCCAAAATCCTGCAACAGCAGCTGAGGAAGCTTCCTTCAGCCATGAAGAGTAGTGTGCATTGTTTCTGGTCTTCTCACCCTTGGCTCCTACACTCCCAGGCTGCACCTCAAACTCTAAATGTGGACCTGGAAAATCCAGTGATGACACACAAAAATACCGGGGCCTAATCCTTACACCACTTCTTTCATGGCAAGAAATAGATGCATATACTGAAGGGTCAGAAATTACCACAGATTATCTCTGATAAGGACATGAACAGGTCCATTCAAGTAATGTGCACACCAATAATGTTAATTCCTCCTCCGTTCCTCACTGATACAGAACATTTATCACTAAGGGTAATAATAAAAAATAATAATTAATCCCACTGGCTGCAGAAACACTGGAGTAGCACAGATGGTAAAAATATCTTCTTTTCCCTCCAGGCTTGTTACACCTGCAAATATACCAAATTTTAAAACAATGACAGATAATATTAGGTCCTAAAAGACTTTTTTTTCTGATTTCGTCTGCACAAAGAATGAAACATTGAGCAGGAAATTCACAGGTCTCCATTTTCCAATGGCACAGGAAAAAGATTAAACAGACTCAGCAGTGAAATGCTACCCAGGCCTGTCATTTGACCAGTAGGGAATTCTGATATTTGCAGTGATGCTTCAGGTCTGAGCTCTCCAGCCCACTCAGATAACATTCCTCCTGAACTGTCTGCCTTGTTCCCTGCAGCTGAAAGGGCAGTTGCTAATCTATTTATGCAGGGCTGACAATGAAGGCAACCAGATCCGCTCCAAGAGAACACAGCAAAGGGCTTTTGGACTTGAAGCCCCTCTGTGGCACATTGGATGCTGCTGGAAGGCATCTGCAGGGCTGGCTGTGCTCGCAGTGCTGCTGAGTGGGATGGCTGGCTGCCTTCTGAACAGGAGCCAGGCATCATCACGGGTGTCTGCTGCTAAGGAGCGTGCACAGGATCCCACTGGGTCTCTTGTCAGGCTGAGCCGTGCACACAATTTATCCCTGCTGCAGACTCCCAGGGCGGCTGCTGGGTGCTGAAAGGTCCTGCTGAGCTGAGCTGTGGGTGCCCAGGGAAAGCAGGGAGGGAAAACAGCATGAGGGTCTGCTGCCTGGCGCTTCAGGTACATCTTCTTGTGCTACTTGTAAAGTCAGGAGGACACCACTGTGGAGGCCGGTGGGCCTGCTGACCAGGATTCTGAAAAGGTCTACTGGTAACACAGTCCCTAGGGCTGTGATATCCTCGCACTTAGGGGGACCCAAAGTTCTTCCCCATGACACCCCAAGGCCTATGTTTTTACTTCCATTCTCCCACAGGCCCCTTGGCCTTCCCGCCCCTTTTATCATTTTATGGAATGTCTCTAGAATGTTCTTCCCAGTTTGACGCCCCATTGGCCCCTTCTCTTGGTCCCTCCCCCTGCCCCTCCTCATTGGTTCTCTAACCCATCCATCAGCATTGTACCGCCCCCAGCCCTGTCCCTATTGGTTGTTGTAAACCCTGCCCCCTTTGGTACCTAAGGGCCGGGTTCTGCCTTTTTGGGTTCTTTGTCCCTGGAACCTCCACAGAGCACCCTGTGTGCTCTTTGTGTAGCTGTGATTGCTTCTCCCCCACGCTGTGTATGTCCTGCTCACTGTGAGTGTGAGTGTGAGCTGGTCACTCTGAGTGTGTTGGTCCTGCTGCCCCAGCCTGGGGAGAAGCTCTCGGAAGGTCACAGGCCTGCCCAGCTGGACATCACCAAGGTGCAATACACCACATGTTTCAGAGAGGTGCAGGGAGCCCACTCCTGCCTGTAGCTGCCACGAGCTCTTTGGACAGCAGGTGCTGAGCAATACAGTTCATCTTCTTCATGGCTTAATGCTTGAAGCTCCTGCACAACATTTCCAAATACAATACATTTAATTCAGCATTTTGATGTATTAGTATAAGGGAATGAAACCCCAAATAGGACTGGGCAGAAGGGCAGTGCCAAGGGGTACCTCTGGTTGTCAACAAAACCAAATTGCAGCAGGCCCCTGGGAAGCCCAGAAGTAACTTCATGGCTGAGAACATGAAATAGAATTTCCACTTTAGCCAATTAGTCCCTCTGGCCACAGGGGCTACTGGCACAAGACTGATGTCACTGACACCCCACCAGCACACCAGATTCCCATCCAAAGTCATTTCCAAAGACAAATTACTGTCCAGTGTACTGCAGGGATACCAAAAAGGGAGGAAACAGCAACTCTTCAGGACATCCCATGATGACAGAACCATTGTTATCCATTGTAAGAACACAGGACCAATTCTGAGGGGGGTTTTCCCCTCTCTTTACATGTGTGCAACTCAGCAGCTCACTCGAAATTGCACACTGAACATAAACGCTGCAATTGCAACTGAGCAGGGAGGTTGCCTGCAGCCAGCAGCTCTACAGATTAATCCACACTGCACACCGATAACTGCACACATAACACTTTTGGCATGGAACCTTAAGAAACCAGACTGTTAATATTTCAAGTTCCTCTGAAAAAAACTAGGAAAACAAGCAAGTTTAGAAAAATAGTCACAGGTTTTGATTGGTTTTGCAGGTGTGAAGGAAAACAAAACACAGAAAAAAACACTTGGAGGTGAATAAACCCCAGGCTGATACAGAGGAAGCAAAAGGAACTTTCTACCATGATAAAAACTTTCCTGCGGCTCAGGAAAGGGCTTTAAATCTCCTAAGAGGAAATTCTCTCCCCAGCTTTTTCAGTCTTCTCAGGTAGTTCTGTTAAATACTGTTTTAATACTTCCAAGTCCAACCACAGCCAGAATTTGACAAAATAAGCAGTATTTGAGGCACTGAGAAACAAAGAGGGAAAAAAGAAAATCAACACACTGACTGAGGTTTCCAAATACCTCTAGAATAAAACCAGAAATGAGCAAAAAGCCATAATTTTTACTTCCTGCAAGAACTACAATTAATCACTTAGCAAAGAATTAAACCACTCAAGACCTAGAATATTCTTTGAATGCTTATTCCAGGCAGGGGTGATGTGGATATTCTGGGATTACTGTGCTGGGAGTGGGAACAGGTGAGGTCAATGACTCTAAGGCCAGCAGAAGCAGCCCATTTCTGGGGAACCTGAATGTTTTCAGCAGAGTTTCTGCAGCCACACATCTAAAATGCTCTTAGAAAGAGACTTTTGCTTCAGCACCTCTTCAAAACTCACTTTGGGTTGGAGTCCTTGAGCGTTTAACCAAATATGTGGGAAACAACTGACTCCAGTTAAAATGGGAGCCCACTTCTTAAGAAGCCTTTCCAGCTGGGAATGAAGAATGAGTAAGACTCTTGATGTCTCTATTGCAATCCATTCAGCCATCCCAAGTAGCAAAGGAGGTTGAGGGAGAAAAAGAAATAAAATCAGCCTTTATGAAAGACATTTGAGTGTTTGAATTACATCTCGAGCCAGTCTCACCTCACTTCCCATTGAGCATTACTGAACCATCCCCAGCTTTATGAGGTATCAACAATCCAGCTCTTTAGGATTATTTACCACTGCAAAGTCAGCAAGGGCCTTAACGCCAGCTCAAACCACAGACTATAAATAAGCAACTAGCAGATCATCTTTAGGGCTGGGTGGAGTACTTTCCTTTCCATCCCCAGCACCTCTTTCTATCCACCACTCCTAGAGCCAGGGAAAAGAAATGAATGCCTGGGATGGAGTGCAGAATTTGGATTTATGCAACAAGAACCCACAACAGGGAACAATCCTGCCAACTTCTCCTTCCTAATCTCTTCCTTTGGCACACTGAGCCCCTAACAGAAGCATCAGGAACCAAAAGCTCCTTGTTCTCACAGGTGAAAACAAAATTACTTTTTTGTTTTAAATTTGAATTTTCACTCTCTCTCTTGAATTGGCTACTTTTTCCCCTTAGCAGCCTTTTCACAAACTTGACTTCGTGGTAACTAGAACCAGTCAAGCAGCCACATTTCAGAAGTCTCTTGAAATCCACCTCCTTGGTAACCCAATAGCTCCCACTACTGACCTTCCAGACAGAAAAGTGATGTACTTGACCTTACCTGAGGAAGTGCAGAACAGAGAAGGCAATGGGTCATTTCAACCTGTCACTTCTTGGCCTGCATTTCATTTCTGGAGCTAATTTTATACTACACAGTATCAACAGATACTGGGAATTTCTTAATACCACCTTGGCTGCCCAAGGCAAGTGTTCTTGTAGGGAATACATACAAAAATAGGCACTCAGAAGTTTAGTATTACCAGGTTCTCTATAAGTCCATGCCTTATTTCACATCTGGCCCCAAGCTCCAGTTGTGCCAAAAGATTTTAACTGGTAGCTATCATGGCATTAAGGCACAGCCACTTTTCTAAATACGAATTTTTTTTTTTAACCTCAAAAAAGCAGCTCCTACCTTTTCTCCATGTTTCCCTTTGATCTTAATAAGGATCTATGGGCCAGCATCATACCTAACAAGCTGCCTGTGGAACAACATACCAGCCAAAAAATTTGACATGAGAGAACAGGACCTAGAAAGACAAACCACTCTCCAGTGCTCAAAACTACCTTATATTTGCGCTGTGAAAATAAAAAGAATCAAAGTGTTTGATACAAGACAAACAGCATCTATAATTCACTAGCTGGGTCAAGGACACACTTGTTAAAGAAAATCATCTCAGAAAAATGTTTATCTCATGCCAGATCCTTTCTATAAGAGGACCAATAGGTAATTAAGGCTTCTTTTTTCCGGCAGTCAAAGGGGACATCAGATTTCTTTTCCTTTAGCTCCTAAAAAAATCAGTGTTCTTTCACTGATGCTGGAGCTGTTTCACTGTGACTTGTACCATACTCAGCCAACACGTCAACAAATACAACACAGCAGCTGCTAATGTAATTTTATATGTTGTATTTTCCTTCAAGAAATCTCAGCCTGACTATGTTTGCCCATCTGCTTAAAAAAAAGCCACAACATAATTAACACCTACAATAAGAGCATCCCAAACATTGTTCATTTTCCATGTTCCTGAAGGAAGACGTGCGGGGATTTGAAGGACAAACTCCATCTTTGCACAGCTGCTCCAATTAACCCTATTCCCTTCCATGCTTCAAGCAACAGATCTTAAATACTACGGAAAGTCCTTACACAAGTGGTCAAAAAAAGCCACTGGACATGTCCTCCACCCTGCACAGACTTCAGCTACAACAAGACAACTCCTGCACACCTAAAACAGGGTCACTGTTTCAACCAGTACAAGAAAGATCTTGGTCCTGGCCCAAATTCCCCCATGTCAGGGAAGAGAGAGAATGATCCCAGAACAAGTCTGTCAGCAGGTTGCAGCTGTGATAAGGAAGATTTCATCTTTTCAAAAATCTGGAGGAAAGGAGCTCCAGATTTTTGAGAAATGAAAAAGTCCCCCAGAAAAAGAGAAAACAGGAGCAGCATCTTAACACCCACTGCTCACCATCCACTCCTAAACAAATCCATCGTTGAAAAAACATGCAACGATGTTCTAAGGAAAGATGGCCCCATGAGTTCAGATTCAGCAGAGATAAGCTGTTCAGATTTCACAGTTTGAACATCAGCTTTTCTTGGATTCAGTTTTCCTCCACCCAGAAAGAAAAAAATAATCATAATCTCAACCAGTTACAATTACTTTTGCAAACTTTCACAGCTCTATACATCAAAAAACAGATTTGGAGGAGACCCTCAAATTCCATTGGCCTCCATAGTTCTGATGCAACCAAAGCTGTTGAGAAGCTGACTGTCCCTTTGTTTCCTTCCTTTTTCTCTTTGTGGACTCAGAGAAGCATAATCCTGAATTGATAGCTTCTCCCAATGCTCAGGCCATGATTTATCAGTCCAGGAGGCTGCAGTGGAGAAGTAATTGCATTAGCACTGCCACTGATAAATAGTGCTTCCTTCAGACTTACGAGCCGCTGAGGGCTAATTACTCCTCAGATTCCAGATTCCGTTTGGCTTTAATCACGGGGTGAATCATCTCTTTCCAAACATGGCAGATATTAATGGTGGCACACTTATCCTAATTAATCTTCCATGGGGAAGGCCTTTTCTTTTAATTAAAGACATGAAAATGTGCAAAAATGACAAAAGAGCATGTGGCCAAGTAAGGACAAGAGTCAAAGCACCACAGAGGATGGTGAGGATTGTTTTCACAAGGAGATAATGTAATGAGCCATATTCATCCCTGGCATCTGGATTTTGACCTTATTAAGCTGACACATTGAGACAAATTCATCTTCAACACTTCAGCTAAGGGAGAGTGGTGTTGATGAAGGAATGGGGGATTCATTTTCCAGCATTTTGGGCTCTGTGGCTCAGTCATTTATACTCAATCCCCTCAAAGACCTACAGCTCAGTAAGGAAGATATGCAAAAGCCAGAGAATCAGCAAGTTATTGGGCGGGCTGCAGAAAAGTCTTGCTGCCATCTGTCCAAACATATGACAAAAAAAACAAACATCAGAGCTTGAGATGGCAGAATCAAAATTTCCATCAAATCTAAGCAAAAATTTATGTTTTGTTAAATGCTCACCAGCTCTGAAGAGATATACTTTGAAATATGAAACCAGTTAATTGGATATATTATATCAGCTCTTAAAATGCTGGGAACATTGTGAACAAATACAAGTTCAGATGTCAGTCCCTATACCATGAAATGGATGCTGAGAATATGATTTTCTTTCAAAGCTAGCTTCACATAGGATTTCTGTGGACAATATCTGAAATATGTTCTGTGAAATATATGTTTCTCTAAATAATTGAGGATCCTGTCTAGATGATGATGTTTTCCAGCCTCAAGAATTCCTCTGAATTATGAGTTTAAGGGAATCTATGCTCATGGCACAAACCCACCTTTGGGCAGACACAACCTTCCCCTGAATCTCAGAGACAGGCTGTGGAGGAAAAAAAAAAAAACAGTGAAGAATATCAAGAACAACTCATCAGTCTGCCTTATTATATTATTTGGAGTCAGTTGTCAGATTATTTGCCACCCTTGAAGGGTGAGTTGATAAATCCTCAGCCAGGGTCTGCACAGTGGGGTTACAAAGACGCAATTATTCTCACAATGGCGACAGATGAAGAGGTGGGATAACATTTTCTTGGAGATTTCTCAGAGCAGATTTACTGAGGAGCTGTTTGCTCTCAGAACCTCCAGTGATTTCCAGAAGACCCTCACACAGTGCTGTCCCTGGGGATTTCACCTACATTTGCACCTTGTGTCCTCCTTAAGCAAAAGGCCATTTGGGCTGCCCATGCTGATGCTGCTCTTGGAGCTGACAAACAGAAGAAAACCGTGCTCAAAGACGCTCTGAAAGGAGACCAAGGTGCAAAACAGTTCTTGCCCTGACCTGGCATATTTCAAATATGCTTTAGTCCAACCTGAGGTCTGTGGTGTTCCCAGGCACTAAGGAAATGCACCTACTGGTACATTAAGTGAGACTGCAGTCGATACCTCTAAAGTGCCTGTTTATGCTGCAGCAGAGAGCTGATAAACAGCCTTGCTTCTAGTTTCTCTTAATTTAGAATTCATTACGTCTCTCTTTCAATGAAAGATAAACCAATAGCTGCCCTTGACAGCTGTTTTCTTTGGGGTCATTCTCTCTATCCACCCATCTACTCTTTCTTCAGGGGGTTTTGCTCACTGTAATGCTAGCTCTATCAATTTCATTCAATTCTTCCAACACAATCTGCAGGGACTGAGCAGGACAGCAAAGCCAAATGCATTTAACCATTTGGGTGCCAGGCATCAGTGTGACTGATGATAGCTGTGGCAACAGCAAGAGGTCTATCACAATAAGGAGCCTGAGTAAATGAGAAGATGCCAAAAGGTGAGACACTCAGCAGGATGCCAGCTGGATTGACTTGAGAGGCTTTATATTAGCTCAGCTAGTATTGCACCTGGCTGCAAGCTCTGCCAGGACCTCAGCTGGAATTCAGTTGTGCTAGTGAGCCAGATATACACACAGGACACATCCAGCCTTTTTAGAGTGATGATTGCTTTCCAGGACTCCAATCTATACTCAAAAAAGGACAGCTATGACTGCCTGAAGGGCCTGAGAAGTCCCTGTTAGATCAGTGGTTCATGTAGTGCAAAGTCATTTCTCCAGCAGTAGCCATAGAAGATGCTGTTTACAGAATATGAAGCCTGTGCCATCCCTCCTCAGCAGATTCCTCCAACACCCACAGTCATTGCACAAGGGACCTTGAAGAAAACATCCCTGCCTACTCCTTTTGGTATCCATTCAGATGCAGATACTTATGAAATTATCCTTCTTAAGCCTGCTGATGTTATTTTATAAGCTACTCAGATGGGAAGCTCATGAAAGATAAAGATGAGAAAAAAAGAGGGCAGTGGAAGATGAGCAGCTAAAACTACACCACCCTCACTACTAACTCAGCAGTACAGTAAAACATTTCCCAGTGCCAAAGTCAGGAAAAACAGAGTGATACTGTACGGAGGGTTCCCAGGGGCCTTCTGAGGATTTGGTGTCTGCATTCCTGTGGTGGCACCACACAGCCAAGACATTTACACTATAAACACCTCAGAGGAGGCAGAGGCAGTATCTTTCAATTGGCCCTCTGTGAAAAATTCAGTGATATTCTTGGTACAACTTTTCATGATACTGTAGTGACTCCCCATTTTAGGAGCAGCCTGTACTATTCATAGGTTTCCCACATTGGTCCTCAGCCACTTGTTTAGCATCACAAAAGATGGGATACAAAAGAAATCCTCAAATTACTTTTTTCCTGTTCACAGCTGAGTTTATTTCTGCTCATATGCTGTGGTCAGCATTTACTCACTGAAGCTACAAAGCCTTCTATCTGCAGAACTCACAGTTAGAAAATGTAAACTACAATAAATTAGTGCAAAATGGCAAGAACAATATTGACAAATCTTAGATGGTCAAAGTCTCAAAATGCTGATAGCAGCAATAGAATTGAATTAGTTTTTTAAGTAATCAGAAAACAAAGTGAGCATCAAAAGGCTTCCAACTACACCAGGACTTGAAAGGAGAATGGGCTAGGTCTTACAATTTGTTATTCTTCAAGCTGAAGAGACTTCAATAAAACTACTACAGGATTTTTAAGCTGTTTTGTCAGGGACATCCCAGAATTCCCTCCTGTCATTCCTGTAAGAGTTTATTCAAGCATTTTTCTCTGTCTGGTTGATTTAGGCTGTCTGACACTGGCTCAGTTCCCAGATCACGAGATTTAAAAGTTTATAGGGACATGGTGGACTCCAAAAAGCCATTCCATTACTTTGCACCAACAATCCCATGAGCACTCTTCAATGTCAAGGGTTAGTGGCTAAAGAAAACTGGAAGAGAAACCTCTGAGCTAATCCTGGTAAAGTTTCTGTGAAAGCCTTCAATTCAGTCCCTGCTTTGGTTCTGTTCCATAAAGAGGGGCATGGGCAGAACATCAGGGGTCTGACTTGGGGCCATCAGCCAGAAATTGTGGCCAGAAGTCAGTGGGAAGTAGAAAACAATCCTTTCTGTAGGTACACCACTGGATTCACCTCTGACTTTACCAAACTGGAAATATTGATCAAAAAAAAAATCTTTTCTCACTCCATCCTGTCCCCAAAAAAGGGAAAAAATGCCACCAAATTTTAGAATTGGGGATGATGTGTCAAATCTCTGCCGAGCAAAATCCTGCTACCAGTATGCAACATGTGGGGAAAATGAACCACTAAATGAGCCGAACCTGCCCACCCCCTCAACCAAAAGGAAGCTACTGTTTCTATGGTGAGGGGAAAGACATTGACTTCAGTGTGGCACTGGAAGGAACTCACATTCCCTGGCAGCAAAGCCTTCCCCTCTTCTCAGCTGTAATAAAAAACCACCTCTCCCTCTCTCCTTACCAGCCTCTCATTAAAGGTTCAAATGATCCCCAAGCACAGAAATGTAATTAGGATCCAGCTCCTGGGAATTGCTATCAGTTTGCTCACATTGGCTGGGAAATGGCTGAACATTTCCATCCACCTGCAAGGCCACGATAGAATTTCCAGTGCCTTTTGCCACTGTACTGCAGGGTGGCTCCCAGAGCACAGGAGAAATCCTGCCTGCAAGCCCTCAGCACAGCCCAGCTCCCACTCTTCTCCTAAAAATGCAAACTGCCAGCCAGCAGTTTTAATTGGAAAAGCAGCTACAATGGAATAAAGTCGAGATTAACCCATTGAGTCACTCTGCCTCATTCCCTACAGAAATAAATTTGTGTAGAACCTCCTTTCACTATCAAGTGCCAAAAAAAAAAAAAAATCCAAAACAGCAAGAAAAAACAAACAAACAGAAAAAAAAACCAAAACCAACATTTCACTGTGTAAACAACCACAGTACTGCAAGGAAACATTCCTTTTTTAAAGGCAGGTGAGGAATGGTAGCAAAGGCTGTAGAATTCTCAGTCCTCCTCAGTGATCCAGATGGAAAAAGCCTGGAAAGCAGGAAGCTTTTCTTTCCTTTAAAGCCAGGCCCTGCTCTGTGTGACCTCAGCCATGTCCTTTTGCCTTCTGGACCTCTTTCTCCACCCAATGATTCAGGAATGATTGTTCAGACAAAGGTCCCAAAGTGCTTTCAGAAATATCACATCAAATGCTCAAATCATTAAAATAAATTAAAAAAAAGATCCTGAGTGCTGTTTGTAGGAGATCTACCCAGTCCTCACTGTGGTTCCCTTCTGGTCTGTTAAACTGTTTTTTCTTCCCATTAAAAAAGGAAAATGCATTCGCCCATGTGTTTAATGCAGCATCATTGTTGGATACTGGGAGCCCTGATGTTCTCCAGCTGTGACATTTTGCTCTCATGGCATGGATTTCATTCTTAGTTTCGTTTATCTTTGAGTCCTTGTGTCAGCTTTATTCCTCATGTTACTCCACAAGCCTGTCCTGTTATTTGTATTAGTGTGTGATTAACCATGCTGATACACAAAGGTTTTTTTTTTGAAAGGGTGGGCTGACCTGTCCTGAAATCCACACATTGAGGAATATCCAGAAATAACGATGACCCTTGCCCTGGATCAAAATAAAATTCTGTGAAATACCCAATACTCAGTTTATTACTTAGATCAGAATCTTGGCATTTCCATCAAACCTTAATCAGAAGTGAGAGAAGGTTGTAACATTTTACCTTGGATCCACTTCTAAGATTGCGTAAAAATCTGATCTACAAAGGCTGCCGATCTTTTTTTTAAGGATGATTTTCTTTGCTAAGAAAGAGATAGAATTGTCCCATCATTGCTGGGGGTGAAGAAATGAGACCACAAGGATGAAATAAAGGTGGTTACATGTTAGTCTGAGGATTGGACCAGAGGTCAGGATGGGGAGGTCTCCTTGTTTATGGAACAGTGGAGTTTCCATTACTACAAACATTTTAAATTAAACTGCATGAGGTATTAAAGCAAGCAGGGTTAGAAAAACCTCAGAGGGCAGAGAGCTGACCCAGTTCATGGCTTCCCTTTGAAATGCTCATAATTAGCTTTTCCCTTGCCTTATTATCCTTCATTTTATTATTTTGAACCATCACAGTTACATTCTTCTTGCCTTTTCCTCTGAGCACAATTAAGCTCCACTAAAAACTTCACTTTAACAAGAAACAAACAATAAAAAATCATAATTAAAAAAACCCCACACATTATCTACCTGTGCTGCCCACACTTGCTTTCTCTGCTTCAGCAGGTAGAAAACCACCAAGCTCAAACTGACAAGTCAAGATATTTTCAGCTTTTATGAATTACATCTTTAATTTCAGCTGCATCTGGGTTCAAAGAAACATCAGATTCCCATCTGTATTTTATATCTCAGCTTCAAACAAGAGCTCTGGGTTAAGGCGAGTAGATCCTTGCTCTGTCTTTTTTGCAGGTATTTCTCAGGGCATCAAAGTTTCATTTGAAGAGTTACCTCTGAGTCAAGAAATATATTGCTTATGGATCTCCAGGGAAAATGACACAAGTGAAAGTTATTAAGTGCACAGCCTCAATATTTGTCCATCCCTTCCTGAAGGGACACGAGACAAGGCTACTCACTTCCCAGACAATAAGTGGTCAATCATTTTAAAGCCTGGGGTGGGGGGGAGCAGAAGCACCAACTGTGGTCTTCAAGCAAAGCACTGACAGCACGGTGTGCTCATGGCAGCAACCACACAGAGGGGGATTTGTACAGCCAATATCAGTTTGTGCACTGAGCAGATCCCTCCCCATCTCCACAAAGCCAGGTTCTGGGCTTTGTTACACCTTAAAAGAAGGTCAGAGCTGGGCTTATAAAACCCAAGAACCTTTATCAGCTGCTGGCTTTGCACAGCACTGCCACATCCTGAGCTGCCAAACCCAGCTGCTTCTCTGGCTGAATCCTGCACTGCATCATTCCAGCCAGGCAATGAACAAGGACTTCTGGTATGATTCCTCACCTCTAACAGCTTGAAACACACACACTCCATCCCTCCCCACAGTCCCCCAAAATGTAAACCTGCTTGTAATTGGCTCAGTAGCAGCATGACCTTGCTCAGGAGAATTTTGCTAAGACAGGGCTAGAAAAGGAGCTTTTGGCATCACTATATGTCAGTGGGCCCAGGTTGAGGGGCTGCACAGGCTGGCCAAAGTCTGAAATCCCAGCTGATTTGGAGATATTGTTGAATTTTTTTGTGTGTGCAGGAAGCAACAGGCACATGAATGACAAACCTGAAACGAAAAGCACAGCTTAGAAAGCAGGAGAGTGGAAAGCTGGTTGGAAATTTTAGCCACTTGGGCATTTATCACACCCCTAGTTGGTAGCTGGCAGGTTGTCAGCAAAACACAGAAGTTCACAGTGGATTATTTTCAACCAGCTTATTTTTGCAGTCAGGAGAGGACAAGCTTGACAATTAACAGCAATCATGTTCAGAACAGATACCAGGAAATTAACTCTGTTTTTCCTGCTTGCCATGCACTGCATCTTAAGGTCTGTGAACACAAGCAGAGAATAAAGTGGATGCTGACGAGAAAAACACAAGGTCTCATTTTCAAAGCAGTCAGGAGATCTGTAGGAAAGGGAGGATGAAATATTTCAAGCTAACTACAGCAGGGAAATGGCATGAGCCATAGCAATGCTGCTGCTAACAGGGAATTTATTTAGGAATTATGAGATCTAGGAAGTCTGCTTTTTTTCCTAGTGGATTTTTGCGTTCTCAGCCTTTTATTTTATGTTTAAATGCCTTTTTTTCCCTCCTTTTCAGTGTTGCTTCATAGCCAGGTTCAGTCAGAGTTATTCTAGCTGACCTGTAGCTGAATGTTTAGAATTTCCTTGAAAAATTCTTCATTTAATTTGAGGATGGGGTGCAGGGAGCCATTACAGGGGAAGAGGACAGAGGAAGTAGAATTTCCTCCTCACCATCAGGGCTCATAGCAGAAATTCTCAAGCTCTAAAGGGAGATACAACCACAGCTGTGCACCACAACAAACACAGGTTTTGTTCCACTGAGCTCAAAGACTGATCAGCTCCTGCTTCTCAGTTCAGCAGCACAACTCTTCAGCTCTCAAGGGACAGCTCTCCCTGTCCCAAATGCCCCAAAACCCATCAGAGCCCCTCATAATTGAGAGCTGCAGACAGACAGTGGGGGAAAAGAACTGCAGCACTAACAGTGCCCACTCCTGGCAGGCATTGCAGGGAGGTAAGTCTTAAAAAAATAGAAAATCAATGGGATTGCAGGCCAGAGAACATTTTCAATGTAAATTATCAGAAAAAACAAATACTCAGTTCTTTGACTTGATTTAAGCTGACAGGCTCCAAAACCTCTGGTCATTTCCCCAGCAAGGACTTCATATCCCTGCAAGTGAAATCCCATTACAAGCTTAGGCAAACAGTTTTTCCTTTTTACCACCAATATCCATTTGCTGCGCACAGTTCTTTTCAGTACTATCGTTGCTGTGAAAAAAAAACCAAAAACAAAAACCCACCAACATTATGCAGGATGATTCTACCTTGTGACCTTTAGTGTAAACTTCCCCCAGCAAGAACTCCCGAATTCCCTCTGCCAAGGCGCACACGCCCGGCCGGCGCAGGATCCGACTGCAGACGCTGCCCTTTGGGCTCCCATCATTTATCAGCAGAGGAGGCTGTCAGGCTTCTACCTGACGTCCACCGGCTCAGGAAAGGGAAGTGGTGGCAGTTTGCACGAGGAAAATAACAGCATATGGCTGGGTATTTTGGCAGGAGGGGAAAAAGATAAAAAGATCTACGCAGTAAAATTATCCTAATGAAAAATTGGAAATACTCGCTGAGCAGAGGCTCTCCGATGGAAGACCAGAGAGATGATTATTCTAACCCAGGGGAAGCATACCCTTGAGAGCAGTTTGGGTGGGGGGAACTGGAAAAGCATAATGAGAGAATGTCTAAGCCTATGTTTAATGCATTAAGAGATTTCAACCCATTAACACCTCATATCGCCATTTCACTCATGATCTGCCTCTCCCAAAGCACCTGAATTCCTCTATGAACTAAGGAAGAGGGAGAGGAATACTGCCTTTCAGGTAAAAATGTCTTTCCCTTCCTTGATCCTTTTTATATCTGTATATAAATACAAAGGCTACTTTTCATATTTGCTAAGGGAGTGAAGGCAGGAACCCTTCCCACAGCAAACAATATCACCTGGAGCACCTCTCAAAAGCTGCATCCAACTGGGGAGGGATTTATGCCTTCCCTCTCTCGATTTACATTTCACAATACTTTACAACACAAACCCAGAACTCCTTGGCATATACTTCCTACTCAAAAGGTTAAATCGTTTCCTTTATGAAGATGTTTGGGGTGTGAAGAAAATAAATGGGTGCAATAAAAATAAATCAGCTCTTGCTTTGCTGGTTAATGTGTGTTACCTTGTCTATTGCCTCAATCAAACTCCCTCCCCAGAAAAACTTTGGAGAGCAGAGAGGCAAAATTAAAATAAAAATGAGAGCGGGGAGAGTGGAAGGGGAGAGGAAAGGAAGGAAAGATGAGTTTTCAGATGAGTTCTGAAAACAGATGGGGAATGACTGAGGCACAGAGATTCATTGTTGCAGAAATAGCTCTGAACAGATTATTAAAAGCAGCCCATCTTCTACTGTCACACTGTCTTTCCTAGAAAATCCAGCAGCTTTCTTCCCCATTCCCAACTCACAGCTTTCTGCAATCAGTTCCACAAGTAACCACATCCTTTCCCCTGAGACCTTCTCTTCCCATTTGTCCCTGCCTTTTTCTGGCCACAGCTGGGAGGGTGAACTCAACCTGTCTAACAAGGCCAGCACACAGTGAAGCTTTTCCCAGTGCTCAGATGCAGCAACTTTTAATTTTCTTCATAATTGATCACAATAGATTTGACTCCTAAACCATGAGAACACAGCTCAGAACTGCCTGACGAAGCATGGCAGCCACTGGCTTGATTAATGAGTTTTTCCCCAGCTGCATGAAGGTCAAGAAACACAGTTTGCTTGCCCATGTTGTCCATCTTCACTAAAAGCAAATCCAGTTTCTCCTGAACTGGAAGGGGATCTTTGATGGCTTGCACAAAAAAACTCCCAAACAAGAGAATCAGAGCTCCTTGGTCAGGTTTGAGGGAACTCAAAGACTTGGGAAGTGCAGTCACCAGCAGGACTCTGTAGACACTTCAGAAAAAGATCCACCTTGCTTGGACTCACACATAAGATCCAGGCTTTGCTCAGATTCTTGATCAGCTGCTCCACCAATCTGACTCTACCGACCAGACCTTGACACTCCTCAATAAATTATGGTCTAAGCAATGATTTTTTTCTTGTTATGTTTCAAATGTCCTGAGAGGGGAACAAAAGCTGTGTTTACAAGTTGCTGAACTTCTCCCTCCCTGTGCCCTGTGCTGTGCTTGGCCACTGGAGCTCCTCTATAAATTACACTTAGCAGAGCAAGACCAGGTATAAGCACAACAATTTATTAATATGGGACTTTTAAGTGACTTTCACTTATTATATGTGTAAAGGCCAGACTTACTTCAGCTTTTTCAATGGAGGGCTATATTCCTGGAAAGATTTAAAGCCTTTCAGATAAGATTTTATTTTAACACAAAGGAGCAGAACAAAGGAGACATTCCCTCTTTCCTCCCCAGTCTCACCAATTATGATATATGGCAGGTGGTAAAAAGTCACTTCTAAAAGCATCAGGTGTGTTTTTGCTCAGGTTCTCACTTCAGGGCTGCATTGCCTGGAGTTCATTTGCCAGGTTCCAATGCAAGCAGCAGATTACCACCTTACCTGGCCATTTCACATACCTTGCATGGTCACATATGTCAAAAGCAAAGTCCTTTTTAGATGTTTCAGAACATACTTGAGAGACAACTGGCAAGCCTCAGCAGCTTCAGGGCATCTTTGCTTGCCACATCTAAACATTGCCTTCGGTATTTACTTAATATCATTTCGCAACTATTTCAGGAATGCCCTCTGAGTTTGAGTTTTAAAGCTCTCTCAGGAATTTTATCTTAGCAACTGGACAGCAAGTTCCACCGGAAGATCTATGGCTCAAGCCTGGCACCATGAATGGTGCCCTAAAACTGCCCTGGCACACAGCTGAGTACCACTAACTCAGAGTAACAAAGGCACAGGATATGAAAGACCAACTTTAGATATTGCTCCCTAAATTAAAGGGTTCAAATCCTGCCAAGGCAATTGGGGATGCCAGGAGTGGCCCACGGGATCACAGAGGAATTTCCTCAGAGGCAGAAATACCATCCATATTTCCAGTATCTGTCCAAGGCACTGACCTCTCCCATCACTAGGTGTGTGATAGGAGGATAAACAGTCACTGACACGTCCAGACCAACCCCTCAGACTCTTTCAGGAGACATTTCTGGGGATAACACATTGGAAAACAAAATTCAGCACTAGAACATTAATTACTTCCATTTTTCCTAGAGCTGGGTTAGTCCCGGCCAGAATCCACCTGGGCAACCAAGCTGTGGAGGGAGCTGAGCACCAACCATCCTTGTGGATGAGCCTCAAATGAGGAGCCAGAGAAGAAGCTGTGATCAATGATTCCTCTGGCTCAGCATATCAGTGCTGAGGGTTGCTGTCAGAGAGAAGAAAATCTCTGCAGAGGAAAGATAAGTCATTTGATGTGTAAGTGGGAGGAGAGATGCAGAGGGCAACTCCTCAGGCCAGTGCCAGTGCTGGGAAGAAACCACAGACAAAAGACCAACAGCTCCATGGCCTTTGAAATCCAGGGGCTGTCCCAGCAAAGCTACATGGTATAAAGACATTGAATTGTCATACATTCAATACTCAGAGACCTTTCATCAATACCATCCTTACCTCCTAACATGCAGAAAGAAGAATATCTCCATTCACAATGGCAAGGATTTGCCCACACTCAGCTACAAAAAGTCACCTCAGCTGTTAGATTCAGGTCCAGAGGGGAAAAAAACCCAAACTATTGATAAGCAGCTATTCATTCTTCCACTGTTGTCTCAGCAACTCTGCTTA
This sequence comes from Petroica traversi, assembly GCA_025920805.1. NCBI lineage: Eukaryota > Metazoa > Chordata > Aves > Passeriformes > Petroicidae > Petroica > Petroica traversi. Next base: position 265,255 of record JAHLSL010013382.1, read on the forward strand.
TGTTTCCATTTTTTTTTTCTGTGAAGTCATACAGAGATTGAACCAGAACAACAAAATCAGTTGCTTTCTCTGGAACTATTCAGATGCCAGCTTGGTGCTCTGGAGGGGCTGAGACAATTCTCACTGCAGTGACTGATGAGAGGAAGAAAAGAAGAGACTGAAGGGTGGAATAAGACCAGGAAAGGAAGTGCTACAAGGCATCTGCAAACTTTCCTTAATCATATTTGGAAGTAGCATCTCTTCCCCAAGAAAACAGAAAAAAACCATTGAAGACGTTGCTTTCAAAGGCACCTGGTTTTGTCGCAATCCTTAAAACTTTAGTACAAATAGCTGAAAATAGGATTTTAGACCTCTTGCTACAAAGGTAGATAAAAAAAGATAAACTAAGACTGAATACATCAGGAAAGAGAATATTCAGATTAAGTTTAATTGAGTGCTACTCACTTGAGAGATCCTTTCACCCAAAATCTGTTTGAACCAATGTATTTTTACAACCAGTAGCTTGATAAATTTACCTGGGGATTTGAGGTATTTAGGTTAAGTGCAGTCCTTAAGAAAGAAATTTTCCTCCTGAGAAATTAGCTCCTCTGGAAATTATTTAATCCTTCACTGATTTTCTAAAGTCATACTGCAAATATCAGTAATGGATTAAATACCATCTTGTGAACAGTCATAAAAATGGCTGGAAAAAGCACCTTAAAATTGTGTTTGTCTGCCAGAAATCCTGTTATCTGGCACCACTCAGCTGAGATCATCACTTGCCTCAGGAGTTGCTCTGGGTTTTTACATAAGCACAGAGTATTTGGATAACTACACAAAGCGGTATTCTTCCTGCCCTTTTTTTTTTTTACTATTATTGACCTTGATAAACCTAGATAACAAAGGTCACACATTGCTTCAGACTCCCCAAGTTACACAGAGATCAACAGAAAATCCTACAAAGTTCTAGGAAGTTGCTTGGGGTGGGGTTTTTGTGGCCCCCTGTAAGATACCTTTTCCTTTAGGAGTCTCATTTTTCTCATCCTCATGTAACTCCAGACTCAGTCCTGACTACTTCCACAGAGCACTGTCCCTCCACTCTCACTGACTGCCAAAGCCAAAACAGCAATTATTTTTCTACCATGAGCAAAAAGAATTTTGAAGAACTTCTTCAAAGTCAAGGACTAAGCCAGAACTTGAAATAGCACTTCTGAGGAGTCTGAGCTCTGTGGTCCAGCAGAGTCCTTGGCACTCTTGCAGCAGAGCCAGGCAATGGCCATTTCCTTTGCTGAGGACCCTTCACAGCTGCCATGTCATTGGGTGAACTCTGCAACTTCATTTTCACCCAGAGATTCAGATTTGTAGAATTCATTTTTCCTCCAAAAGCCTCCGTAAGTTCTTGAAGTTCATAGGCAATGGTGCAAGGTAGTCACATTTTACCTCTTCTGGGGAATAGTCTGTCTTTCAACAGCAAAAACCAAAGAATGCTAGTGTCTCATGGTGGCCAAACAAAAAAGCCACCAGGATGAAAAATAAATGCTAAGTAAATAATTCTTCAGCTTTGTTGTGGGCAAAACCTTTGACACAGCTTGCTATAGACAGCACTGTTTGCTCTGGAACAGCTTAATTTATGTCACCAAAAGCAAAATATCCATGTGGCAAAATATCCATCCCCTGTACCTGGATGGAGGGGGCTCTGCAGTGCTCTGCTGGGCAGGTCCATTGCTGACCTCTCATGGTCGGAGCCAGATTTACATGGCCAGGGACAGTCCCAGGACAAGGTGGGAGCGTCCCCCACCCCTGTCCCTGTCACTCCTGCAGCTCACAGGCAGGTCCTGAGCTGCTTGTCTCAGTTCACCTCAATGACAAGGGTGGGAAAACCAGCCTGGAGTAAAACTTTGCTTTAATCCAGATGACTCACCTTGGCAGAGACCAGTTTGAACGAAGTCTTGGGCCAGAGGGGCAGGGCAAGGTTGAAACTCAGTAGCAAGACCGTCCTTGAGCATGGAACTGAAAGTCCCACCTTTCATTCATCTGCCCACAGGATGTTCACAACCAGTGCCCAGGCAGAGCAGGGCGACTTGAATGTTCATCCTTCTGCCTGCTCAGCTATAAATTCAGCACTGACACCACTGCAGCTACTGAAACCTCCTGTCCCAGCAACCACAGCGGGCTCAGGAGCTCCAGCTCAGACACAGACACTCAAACTAGGATCCACCATGATGATAATTACACGTGGCCATAATCAGTGTTCCCTCACTGCACAGCAACCACCCCAGGAATCTTCAAACAGGAATCACTTTGCAGGAGTTGGTGCTGGAGAGGGGGTGAGGCATTTCAGACCCTCCACACCCTATTCCTCCCCCTCCCCAAAAATCACAGGAGCTAAAATAACATTTCTTTCAGCAAGTGTCAGAAGGAGGAACTTCCATGACTCATCAGCTGTTGTTTTAGCCTGCAAGGGACTATAAATTACACTAATTAGAACATGGTATTTTTCTTGCAGTTATACAAAACACTGCCTCTTCCTGCAACATCTAAGCACAGAGCCATCAAGTAGGAGCGTGCTCCATACATGTTTTAACTGAAACTCACAACTCACTTGCATGAAAATCCTCCTAGCAGCAAATTGGGGAGAGCTAGCAGAGTGCATCAAGAAAGCTGTGCTGAATTATAAGAGGAGGGAGAGTAAATTAGCGACCAATCAAACCTGTCCAACCAGAAAGAGTCATTCCAGACTGTCAGGGACTACAGCACCAGTATCACTTTCACTCTGAGCAGCAAAAAAAGGTAATTTATGTGGTCCCCAGTCGCTCACCCCATCACTCCATGCAGATAATAAGTTTAGCACTTGTGACTGTGTTTTCTGGGAGCAGCTTATTTGCATTTAGCCATATAACAGACATGCACAATCTTGGACAAGCCAAACTGAAAAGCCTGGCTATAAGCTGTCACTTCAGTTTGCAAGCCTGAATTAGCCCAGCAAAGTAAAATCTAAGATTTATTCAGAGCCCAACATCCTAAATCTGGTAATTACAACAGGCTCCTGCAGAGCCATTGCCCTGATCCACCTTCCAGCAAGATTCCTTCAGGGACAGATACAAAAAGGGGTTTTCTGCCCTGCTCCTGGAGCATGGCAATGCTTTATGGAGCCCTAATCCATAATTCCCCCAAGGTGGGCATAGAGGGGAACAATGTCCCCATGGAATAACTCACTGATGAGGAAGAGATGACCTGAAGCAAAGCTGCTTCTTGCAGTGCCCCATTCCTCACCACAACAGAACGAGAGGGCTTTGGCTGATTTTGCCTCTTGAAGAAGGAAGAGAGTTGCGTGACCTATGAAGGCTGATGGAATTTTGTTGCACACTCATAGTACAGCTCAGCCTGCAGCAGGGGAAGGCTGCCGGAGGATCTGAGGTGAAGAGAGATCTCAACTCATGGCCAGCAAGTTACCAGCTACAGCTAGTCACACTTTTTCCTCAGAAGTCTGCTTTTCCTTTTGGAAAGACTATGATCTTCCTCAAAAGAGGACTCCCTGGTGTTTCACAGCTTTTTAAAGAGTTTATTAAGTTCAACACTAGTTATTTTTTTATTTTTTCATCAAAAGCTCATGTGTCACTGTCTAAAAGGAATATAATGTCCTCATTTTGTATTGCCACCAGGCTTCTCAACAATTTGAAAAATCAGGGGAAGAAATTTAACTTTTTTTTTTTTTTTTAATTAGAGAATACCGTCTTGGTTGCAAAGCAAACACAACCCAGAGCCCAAGGCAGGACTCTGCCTCCCTCCAGAAACCCCAGACACAAACTCTTCCGACCAACATCGTCTGCTTGGGCTTCCCGTGAAGCCTGCATCCTACCGGCCAGAGGGGAACAGGGAGGGGCAGAGCCCCTCGGATTCGTGCCGTGCTAAGAAATAAAAGCCTTTGGCACCGGGAAAAACCCAAAGGAGCCTTTCCCCAGCTGTCTGCAGCAGGGGCCTGCGGGGGTCCCTGGTTCTGCTCCCTGCGAGCCACCAGCGCCGCAGCCAAAAGCAGCTGGAGAGCGAGTGCTGCGGGGCAGCTGTGACAACACCCCCTCCCTCCCAGCAGGGTGGGGGGCAGAGATGGCCCCAGCTGCCGCACATGCCTCCCCCGGGGCCGGCCCCACAAGCGCTGGCTCCTTGCCCCAGCCAAGGGGGATGTGCGGGCTCCTCACCTGCGCCGCACCTCCGCAGGGATAAAGCGAGGGAGGGAAGGGAAGGAGAGGCTCCCTAGCCCCTTCTGCAGGAGCCCAGCGCTTTCTGGCGGACATCTGGCCACCTGCATTTCCAGACAATGACTCATGCACGCATCCTGGGACAGCTCAACCTGCGGGAAGGGATATTAGCGCAGGTCCCCCCCTGCTCTTGGCTGTGCAAGGTTTAATTGGCACCTGAGCCTCGTTGAGGCTGGAGGAGCGAGGGGCTAGTTTGGGTGTTGAAGTAACCCCCCACTCCCAAATACAGCCCTTCTGGCAAGGCAGCGATGCAGCAGCACAAGGGTCTGTAGAACATGCAGCTCCACACCCAGGGAACAGCACTCTGAGTTGGAAAATCAATTCCTTTCACAGAGGAAAGAGTCAGAAAGTGTGTTGTGCAGTTTGCCATGAACCTCAGCCCAGGTGTAACACGGGCAAATCCCCTGGGCAAAAGAAGTCACAGCACCCTGGTCTGGGTCAGCAGGGAGCAAGTTCTTGCCCTTCACACCACTAATGCAGTATTGCTGTCCACGAGCTATCAAAGTCTGAAGAGCCCTGATCTACACTAACACTCCTCAGCCAGAGGATTATGAAAGACAAACAGGACATTGCTAGGTGCTGGAAATATTGTTCCTTTAAGTACAGAAAATGCTGCTATCCCTCAGCTGGCCAAGACACACATACTCTTTTTGAAGCTTGTGCAAACATAATTGGGCCCAGCATTTTCTCTCTGTGTTTTTTTCAAATCTTAACTTCACAGTAAATGGAATTCTAATTTTTTTTTTTAAAAAAAGGAAAGTTTTTGTTTTCTCTTAAGATATCATCACCTCAAAGAAACAGAGATTTGTGGTCTGGAAGGTTAGGGAACAGAGCAGCTAAGTCACAGATAAAGCCACCACAAACCCATGGAACAGTTGTCCTTTCCACAGACCTGCAGCTCCTCAGACTCAGAGATTTTCAGCAGGTCCAGCAGTGCCTCTCTGTTCCCATGGTTCATCCTAAAAAGGAGGGAGCCGGACACCCCTTGGTGCCCCCCAGCCCCACCCTGCTCTGGCAAGGGAGCACAGGTCTCCTCTGTGTCTCCCTCAGTAAAACAGGCAGCATATGGCATCCCACGATCAGCCTCATGATCTCATCTTGTCTGACTGCTATTTTTACAGCTTGTTATTAATAAGCATAAAGAAAGAATTTGAGGTGCTGTCATGTTGGATATTCACACACTTCCAGCCCAGATGGTGCTTTATCAGGATTATGGACTGCCAGGCAGAGGAGCTTGCAGAGGGGAGCTGTGCATGGCTGCACACGAGCTCTGCTGCTCATTCCCAGCTAGGAGCAGGGGAGAAATCTGCTCATGGGACCCCAGGCAGGCGTGGCCCATTGTTCCACAGGCTGAATAGACTTGGATCCTATAAAGGACATGAAAACATCAGGGACCTGCAACACTGATGCCCAGCAGTGGCTGCATCCACACCAATATCCAGGTTGTTGCCTAGAATCATGGTATCATGGAAGGGTTTTGGTTGAAAGTGACATCAAAGGTCATCTCATTTCAAGCCCTCTGCCATGGGCAGGGACACCTTGCATCAAGATCACTTTGTTAGATGAGCTCGAAATCCACATTGCATCCATCAGGTTCTTTTAGCTTGGATGGACACTGAAGTCCCTGGGGGCCCTGAAACCCTACCTAGGCTGGTTTTACCATGATCACTCTTCCTGGAAGGACGGCCCCAAGAGGGATTGCAACAAGTTCCCTTTGACCAGGGAACAAAACCAGTCTCCTTGCTGACCTCCTGACCCACAGGCATTGCAGGGAAAACCCTGCTCACATAATCTTCTTGACTGTTTTGACCTGAAGATATGAAGAACAAAATCTCTTTGAAGTCAGCCCTATCCAGGAAAGAATGAAAGGGGAAAAACACCTTCCAACACATGCAAGGCAGCACACACATGAACGAGGCAGCAGCTTCCAGCAGCCTGACAGGAGTGGAGGGTGCACTGAGGCATTGGGGTGGTTTCCACCCAGATAAGCAAAGCCCTCCAGTCACTCAGGCCAACCTGTGGCTGCAGAAATGCCTTCACACAACCTTGACAAAAATACGGATCTGGGAACAGAATTGTGAGGAAGGAGGCAGGACTCTACTCAGGGATGACAACTGGAAGTGTCCTAGAGACGGGAAAGCATCCCTCTGACCTAATTGTAAAAGGATGGGGAGAGGAAAAGTGCAGAACCAGGTCAGGGAAGGCAAAGTGTAAGAAAAAGGCATCAAGAGGAAGAACAGGAAGAAAGGTTTAAGGTCATACACAGAGAGGAACAAGACTGGCTGAGAAAGGCAGTGGGAATCAGCTGTTTCAAGCAGCCCGAAAATACTGTCCAGCTGTGCACAGCCCTGGGGCCAAAGGCCAAGGCTGGGTGCCTGGCTGTGGGAGGAGGGGGAGATGTGGCTGGAGTGGGAGAGGAGGGGTGGAGAGGCTGCCAGCACCTACAAGAGCTTTACAGACCTCATAAAGCAGAGCAGGCTTCAGCTGTTCCCTGTACTCAGCCTGACACACAGATGCCATGGGTTGTTCCTGCACAGCCAGGCACTAGGAAATAAAAAGGATGCTACACCTTGCCCCTGAAAGGCCAAGGTGTAGCACAGCCATTAGGAGAAAAATGTGTGTGTGTGTGTGTGTCTGTGTGTTGAAACCCCCTTAGTGCACCCAGGTGGGCAGTGAACAGAGCAGTCCCTCCTTCCCCTGCCCTGGAAGGGTGGTGGAGGCTGGAAGGACCTCCTGTCTTTCTCTGCCCTCACACTGGGCCAGGTGTGCTGCTGATTTATTTCCCCCACAGAGACCTCACTGTAGCAATGCCTTAAACCCCAGAAACTTTCTGCAATGTGCCCTGATGGCAAGGCAGGTTTGAGAGGGGGCCTGCAATGGTTTGATTTGGGTCCTAGTTTTAAAAAGTGGTGCTTTTTTAACTGGGCTCAGGATTTCCACTTTTTTGTTTGATTAATCCTCCCCAATTCCTTCTAACTCGCAGAGGAGCAGAAGGATGAGTTTTGGCTACGGAGGACAGCTGAGGGAGGCAGCGGGTGCAGAGGAGACAGTGCAGAGAGGAATAGGAATTACAGAATAATTTTGGTTGGAAAAGACCTCTAAGAGCATCGAGTCCATCCACTAGCCCTGCACAGCCAAGCCCTCTATGAAATCATGTCCCCAAGTGCCACATCTAAGTATCTTTTAAATCCCTGCAGGAATGGTGACTCCACTTCTCTGGACAACCCTTGCTGTGAATAATTTTTTTCCTAATTTACAATCTAAACCTCATCTGTTACAATCTGATGAAGGAAGGCTTGCCAAAACTGGGTCCACAGGACAACCTTATTCCAGCTCCCCATCCCTGAAGGAACGAGCATCCTCAGACACCACACAGGATCCCTTCCCTCATCTCCTCCCTGGCCATCAGGGCTGTCCCAGCCAGCAGAGAGCGGCTCCCTGCCTGCAGCTGCTGCCTCCCACAGGGCCCTCTCCTCTGTCCCAGCTGGAAATCACACTGGGGAGGGAGCTTGGGTTTGAAAACAGAAAGGAGCATCTTAAAGGGCCATTGTTCAGTGGGTAATTGCTTCCTTTCTTTCCCTCTCTCCTGGTAAAGCCAGGGGCAATTCCTTCTAGCTGGAGGCAGCCCCAGGCTTCTGCTTAAGTCCTTATGAGAGACTTTCCAAAGAAATAATTGCTGCCTTTCTACTTCACAGCCTCAACGAACCTCATTTCAGCCTCACTTCATTCAGGTGATGAAGGGATTGCCTTTCTTTATTTTAGCTCCTGCAGTCTTTTCTCTTTTATCCCTTTCTGATTCTTTTCCCTCTTTCAGTCCCCAAAAGGACACACAGGTTTTAAGCTCAATTCAGAACTAGTCTTAGGATTCAATGTTGTGCAAATTTGAAATTATTTCCAGCAGTGATGTTTAACTCTGTAAAATGAGGTGCTTTGGATCAAATTAAATAAGATGTAAGAAGTATCAGTCCATCCCTCAATATCTCTTCAGTTAATACAGGCTAAAATTTAAATCCATGCCCTCAAAGGACAAAGTTTTTGTCCATCAGATTCTTTATTAAACCCTCTAAACATCTCAGGAAGGAAGCAGGTCTCATTAGCTCAACACATCCAGAAAAAGTGGGGAAACCTCAGAGAAAAACGGAAAGCTAATATGGTTTCCATGCCAGTGGATGGTGTCACTGTAGCACGGACAGAGGCTGCTTCTTCATGCATGGAAGAGCTGCAACCTTGTGTTGGGGAGCATTGCAGAAGTGAAGAGCAGGGAACAGCAAGCCCTTCTCTCCTCGGGAGCAGACAGGAGGCGATGAGCTGTGGGGTAGGACTGGAGCCCATCCACCAAAGTCAGCCACGGGAGAACTGAAACCTCCTGTACTTCCAAGAAAACCCTTGAATTATTCACATTATCTTCAGTCTCCTGATCAAAGCACATATTCAGTGTCTGGATTTCCCCTCAGGCTTCTCCTTTAGCCTGCAGGACTCGATCCTGTGTGATTTGGCTGCAGAGTGCTTTAACCTGGTACCTGAGGGCACAGCTCAGACCAGAGGAAATGAGATGATCACAAGGGTGCTTAAAGGAATGACTGTGGTGACAGTCTCCAGCATGACCTGCTTTTGGGACTGTCTTGGTGCATGGCAAGTAAGACTGGCACAGTGACACCTGACATTTCAGGAGTTTGGGAACACAGGACGCAAATGTGAGAAAATGCTCATGACACATATTCCATACAGTTTAAGTAATCTCAAATCACAGATGCACTGAAGGCTGAGAGAGCCCTACTTGAGAGCTGACCCTTGACAAGCATAGCACTCCAGCAAGGCTGGCCATCTGTCCCAATTTTTTCCTCAAAGCAGTCCTGAAGTGTTACATGCTGTCAAGTGGTGAGCAAGAGCACCTGGGGCTTAGGAGCCCTCGTGTTGTCTAAAGCCCATGTGAAAAGCAGGAAAAAATCCATGAGGATTCCCTACAGAGTTCAAGGAAACATCTGAACCCGTTCCAGCCAATACACAAGTTCAGAGCCGACCAAATATATCCCAACACCTCGGTCTGTCACTTTGGTTTTTGCCTCCTTATCGGCTGTGGATTGGCCAAGTTAAATTCCTTCTGCTCTCCAAAAGGACAGGAATAAATCACACATGAATGGTTTGAATGCCTGAGACTTAAGCTTTTGCTTAAAGTTAAGCATGTGTTTAAGTGATTTGCCAGTGAATTTAAGATCGGGAGCATTTTGCTGCATTGAGCTTAATGGGATAGTCCCGGTGGAATAGTCAGATTTGTAGAAAAGATAATAGAAAAAAAAAAAGTTCTTAAATAAATCACAGCATTTCAGAAGTTCAAAAAGTACTAATTTTTTTATGCTCCAGGTATAGTTTTGCAGGGAGGGTGGTCTGATTTTATCAGGTGAACTCATTGTCCCTACATTTATGGACAATTTATACCTGTGAATCAGCCCTTTTTCTCCTCCCTCTCCAATACACAACCTCAGATAAGCCTCTCCTGAGTGAATGTATTTGCAGAACAAAAGACTCCTTGTGGACAATACATTTATTGTTCCAGTTTTAAAAAACAAATATTTTCTTTACAAACAAAATTTAGCCAGAGGGTTGGAGGGAGGGAATGTAAAGGGATTTGTTTTCTTGCCATCACACCTTCTCAAATTAACATTATTGCTAAACAAAGACACATCAGAAGACACTTTTAATTAAATTGATTTATGGGAGAAGTCAATGGATTTCTGCCAGTTTACCCCAGCAGAGAATTTGACCCTAGGTGATTTTGTGTGTGAGAGATATTTGTACTTCTAAGTTGGGGGGCTTCAAGGGGGTATATGAATTTTAGATAATCTCTACTTGCACTTATCAGACAGCACAACCTTGAAGTGTCTTTACAGGGTGATCACAGATTGCGATTATTTCAGATTATTCTTTCTTTAAATAACAAGAACCTGATAAAAAGCCAAAACTTGTATATGTTTGGCTGATACGTGCGAGCTGTGGGGGCTGAGGGTGGGGCAGTGTACCACTAGCCTGGAACAATTCTGATTGGGAGCAGAGCTGAGGAGAGAGACCAGTCTGAGAGCTTTGCATGGGAACACCCCTGCACTCCTGAAAATCAGGTTCAGCCTTTGGAAGCTTTCCTCTGGCTGAGCATCCCTTCACATCTGGCAGCTTCTCCCACCCCAGGACCCTCCTGCGTTTTCAAAAGGAGAAGGGCGTGTGATCCTCAGCGGCCCCTCCCTCCTCCCCACTTCAAGCCACTTCAGAAAGCTCTGCCAAGAGCCTGTCTCACTCACTGCGGGTGAGACCAGATGTCCTCTCATCTTTATCTGTGCATCTGCAGGCTGGGAGTCCTGGAACCTCCTCTTCCCTTGTGCCACCGTCGGGCAGATACTCATCTCATCCCTAGGCTGAGAAAAGTGACAGGAAAATGCAGCCTGCCAGCACCGACTGGACTGACTGGTTAAGTCAATGTAGAAACCAGGAAAGGATTGCAGAAGGACACACCAACTGGTGTTTTGAGGAGCGGTAACTTTCCAGCAGCTGACTCATTTCTGGGTAGCAGTCCTGTCGAGCCTCAGAAGAACATGAACTATCTCCCCCTATAACTGTATTTCAGCATAAGGAACTCTCTTCACAGCCTCCTTCTCTGTAGAGATTTTATATTGATATGGTCAGGTAAAAAATACTTAAACCAACATCATCTTCTTCAGGCAGATTAAAGTGCTTTTCAGTTTGTTGGAGATTTAGATATGAATTTATGACTACCAGTTACACAAATCATTCTTCCACTAAAGGAGATAATCCATTGTTCTAGGCACTTTTCCATCATATTAAAATTGAGAAGCCAACACCTAAAACGTGTGTAAGTGTGGGCTGCTTATATGCTCATGAAGCCAAAAATATGCAGGCTTTCTCCTTCCTACCAACAGTCTCCTCTCTCCTTACATTTCACTTCCCCTCATACCTGGGGAAAAAAAATTGGGTCTGTGTATCACAAATACTGTTCCAGCAAAACATCCAGACATGAGAAGAGGACCAGGACTCAGTTCTCTTTGTTGCAGCCAGAGTCCCATTAAATGGTGGAAAAGGAGGCTTCAAAACCTCCCTCTGTCACCATATATGATTTGTATATGATACATACACCATATGTGATCACAAAGTACAGATAGTTACAGTCTTCAAGGTTGTCAAAGAAGCCCAGGACCTGCCCTGCACCTTCTCTATGCTCCAGCCAAAACAGGCATGTGCCAGTCCAGGAGAAAGGAAAAAACACCAGATAAAGTCTGTCTCTGCAAATGAAGGTCTCTGTTTCCCGGTGTTTCTTCACTCCATTGTCCAGTTAACATGTCTTGTCCACACAAAAAGGCAGCTTTGCTATTTCCTTGGAGCCTTTCCCAGCACATTGGCTGCAGTTCTCTGCTCTGTTTTTGTTCCCTCATTTTGAACTGATGATGTGACCCCCTGGGCTTCATCAGATACAACTTTTGTCACTGTTGTTGGGACTCTGGACCACAGGGTCTTTTGCTCCACTTTTGCTGGAATGAAAAGGCCACACAAATCCACTTCAAGCGGCACAGCTTGTTCAGAGTCATGTACAGGGAGGAAAAAAAGGAAACATGCCGGGAAGAAAAGTATAGCTGCATTCAGGACACATACATACTATATATATAATTACTTGGTATGTAGATGAGATGTGTTTTATATTCTATATATACATTTTGGTGTCATGTGGGAAGCAGCTGAAGGACTATTGAGCCTAAGTGAAGGTGTCTGATTGCCTATCATATAGCCAGAGGTCAGCTATTTTTGAAGATATCCGTATGTCCATGCATCCTGCAGATCCTAGGATTGTGGAAGCCAGTGGACCTGCTGACCAGGATTCCGAAAGGGCCTACTGGTAACACAGCCTTCACATTGGGGACGTCCTCCACAATTGGGGTGGCCCAAACTTCTCCCACAAGGCGCCCCAGGGCTTTATGTACATTTATTTAAATTAAGTCTCACATTGGTCCCTTGGCCTTTCCGCCCCTTTTGTCCTAACATGGAATTTCTCCAGAATGTTCTCCCCAGTTCGACGCCCCATTGGCCCCCTCTCCTTGGTCCCTCCTCCTGCCCCTTCTCATTGGTTCCCCAACCCATCTATCACCATTGCACCGGCCCCAGCCCGCTTCCTATTGGTTGTTGTAAACCCCTCCCCCTTCAGGCCTTAAGGGCCAGGTTCCCTTTTCGGGGCCTTTGTCACTGGGCCCTCCTGGGGACGGAATAAACCGGACCTTGGAACCCGCACAGAGCCCCCTGTGTGCTCCTTGTGCTGCTGTGATTGCTTCTGCCCCGTGCTGTGTGTGCTGCTCACTGTGAGTGTGAGCTTGGAGCGGGCAGGGAGCAGTGGGGAACACTTCCCATTGATAAATCACTGTATGAAACTCTGAGGAGACCCGAGTCCGTCCTATAGTCAGGGCTTGCGTGGCTGTTCACAATCTCACTGATTATGCTCTGGAACCTTGCATGCCCCTAAAAGCTTCAGAGAAATAGGGTGTTTTTGTTAATATCCAATCCAGGAAAGCCCAGTGCTGAGCCGTGCCAGCATTGTTTGAACTCCGTTCATCCTCTGCCCCAGACGTTAACTGGATTTCCACATTTGTTTCTAAAGGATGAGCTAGAGGTGATTTTCACTGAAGATACCCAAGAAGAATGAAGCATTGTTACTGTTGAACCAAGTCAGGTTTAAATTATGCAAAGAGAACTTTGCAGGGTCATTCTTCGATGTACTTAAGGATCACACGTCTCTTGAAAATAAGGTTGAACCTTACTCTGAGGTTTATAAATTGCTTAGAAATTTTTCTTTCTGTTTCCTTCAATTTCTCAAATAAGTAATTTACTGTTTTACAACTAATACTGTAAGTAATGTTTTTTAACAGTTGTTTGTTTCTTTGTTTTAAATGAAGTATCTGACCATGATAATGTTGGAGCCTCTTCCCTCTGTTTCTCCTAAAGAAGCGTTCAGTGAGATGGGCACAGTCCTGGAGCACACCAAGCCTGGGACAGAAATGCCCCCTCCAACCACACATTTGTCAAGGGATGGTTTTGTCATGGTGTTTCCATCATCTTCACTGGCCAGAAACACTGCTGTAACTATCTTTTACATTTACACACACAGGCCCTTCAGCTTCCAGGACCCCAAAGCATTTTTGAGATTGGAAATTAAGAGATAAGCTTTGCTCTCCTGCTCGTGGAAAGCAGGCCTCTCTGCCCTGGGTTTCTGCAGCTCATTAAAAGCTGTCAGCACTGCACAGCCCTCCCAGCAGGGCACCAGGGATGAAGTGACATGTGAGGCTGAGCCCACAGAGGGTATTTGTGGAGGAAGGGTGTAGTATCCACTATGGAGGCTGGGGCGTCTCAGAGAAAGCAGAACCTTAAGTTGAGCAGAAAGCTCTAGCTGTAGGTTAAAAAAGAGTTAAAGAGAATGAATTTTCATTTGGAGCAAATGTTGTTCTTGGAATATATGAAACATCTATTACCAGACATCAATTTCTACCATATGGCACATGTATTATTTCTTTTTCTGAGCAGACCTGCAGTTGCAGGCCTGTACCTCACATCCAGCAATCATTGTGACAGAAAAGTTCACTTTGATGAAGTGCATCAGTCTGGCGAGCTGAAGGTGTTCACATGGTGGTGTGGAAACTGCCTGAGACTCTCTGTTTCTGTTAAATCTGTGCCTAAGTACTGCAGCCTGCAGTGTGTCTGAGAGGAGTGAACACCTCCAGCCAAATTATCACCAGGATTAGGCAAACTAATTCAACTCTGATAAGTTCTTCAAATCTTTGCTAAAGCTCCAAGCAGGCTCTCAATGAGGATTTACTTTGGCAGGTCTCAGTCTCTTTTATCTCATGAGTCTATGTTGCAATGGAAAAGAAAAATTTCAGGATTCTTTTTCCTGGCAGTTAAAACAGGAGGGAGGCCTCTCCTATTCGTTTCCAATTTACAGGTTGAAAACATCTGATCTGTGTGATCCAGTCGACTTGTATTTCTTAACCTCTAAAAGAAAAAGCCTTGCAATATTTCCAGTGCAGCTGGAAGAAAAGACTGGTGGACTTGGTGTCTCAGGATACATCCGGTTTAACTTTTTTGGAGGGATAGATGGAGAAGAGCGTAAGTGAAATGGAGCATGAGTCACAAAAATTCTGAAGCGTGAAATCCAGTTCTGAGCAGGTGTTTTTGCTAAGTGGAAATATCCATCCAAATGAGTCTTAGTGCCTCAGTTTGGCCCAAATACACAGAAAAAACCTTGAGCATTTTTCTCTGGGTCATGCCCCTGAATATACTCTGGATCCCCAATACACTGAGAGCCAACTCAGTCTTGATGTGACCTCCTGAGGTTTAGTTTCCTTCCTCTCTGACAGCAAGATCATAATTATTGAGGTTTTAGCTGACAGCCACTGACTGATTAAATCTAAAATAAATACTAATTGCAGACACAACATTAAAAAGGAGAGACAGTATCTGACTCTAGGTCAGACTCGAGCAAATATCCATTCAGAGTTAAGGACAAAGCCCAAGTTGGTGATGAGCTTGATGCTCTAGTAAAAGTACCAGTCTGTAATAATGAGGAGCCTGAAATTTAGCTGAGGGCATGAGCCTAGAAGTGTTCTGTCACCAGAGCTGTCCACATTTACCACCCAGCACAGCTGAATGAACTGCCCAAGTCCAAGGTGACACTAAACAAGTTCTGTGCTGCTCAACCCATCACCTGCCACAGGCGTTACAGACACTGATAGGTCTGTAAAGACAATATTCACCCTTCAAGCTCCCCAGGGTGGGCACAAGCTAAAAGCTACAAGCATCATTTTGTGTCAGTTTTTAGACCTGCTTTCTCACCTCAAGTCTCGCTGTATCCCTGTGCCTTTTTCTCTGCAAATGTCAAAAGGTCCCAATCAGGAATGAAAAAAATTCCAGCACCCCTGACAGCTTGCATATGGGTTTGGTTCTTTTTTTGTTTCCTGAAGCTTTTTCTTGTCTTTCAATATGGAGCTGAAGCCCATGTTCCCTTTTCCCGAAAACTGATCCAGCCACTTACGGGATTCTCAGTGAGATCATTCAGGAAATATTTCCAGTTGGAGGTCTTTGCTTGGGGATTTTTTTATTTATTTATTTTGTCCTGTGCTTGGCATCAGTTACAGGTGCTTTTCCTATTTTGGATGGAAAGGATATTAAGCAGTATTCCTAAAGGTCCTTTTGGCCTTTTTTTTTTTCTCTTTAATTTGCCAAAAAGCTTTTGATGGAACATCCTCCCCTGGCCCCCAGTCTGACAGGATTCCCTGACCTGTATAACGCTGTCCAGATTGAAGCATGAGAAACATTTTGAAAATGAACTATGCTGGAGTCTGGGAGTTATTAGCTGCCAAGAAATCCCAAAAGCTTTTAAACCTTGTTTGCAGCTGCAGAGTAGGAAACCTAGGTGCTATTCATAGAGGAATTCAACAGGAACTGTAAATTCAAGGCAACTTGCTGCTAAAATACAAAGGTAAAGAATTAAAACAGACTTTAAAAAAGAGCAAACCAAGCCATTACTATGCCAAAGTGACTGATTGAAAAGGAAGTTTGAAAATTTTCAATATGCCTGGCTGGGATATAAAACTCACACTGAGGTAAAGCAGCACATTCTCTAAAATCATGTGTCCTTTGCAGCTGGTTGTAGACCAGGGCTGAAAGAGGAGACTGAGAAGCTTGTTAGCACTCCAGGATGGGAGAGTTCTATGGATTTGGATGGGGCTCTGAGCAACCTGGTCTAGGGGAAGGTGCCACTGCCCAAGGCATGAGGGTTGGAACTGGATGATCTTTAAAATCTCTTCCAAACGAAACCATTCCATGATTCTATGAATAAACAGTGAATCAAACACTTCTCCAGCCCCAATCAAGACACTTCATTTGCTTTACCATCAGAAAACTACTCCTTTACTTTAAAAAAAAAAAACCAAAAAACCAAAAAACACAACAAATCAGGGTGAATATTTGAGGTGACTTCATAACTAAGGGTTATGAAGACAACCAAAAGTCACTGGAGTGGGTCGGCTGCATAAAAGGTGCTCACCAGCCACTGCCTGGGTGTCTTCTCCCAGCTCAGACTATAAGAATGGGCATGGCCACTACTCCATGGACAAGTGGTTTTCATTTCCCAAGGAGGCAGAGCAGGAGCAGGAACACAGTGAGTTACAGCCGGTCAGCTTTTCTCTTTCAGCACAGCCCTGGGCCCCTGCCTGGTGAAAAGCACCCTCCTTCCCTGCCCTCCGGCTTGCAGAACAGACAGCAGCCCCAGCCAGCAAGGGAATAAACTGTGAACACCTTTTAGGGAATGATCTCATCCTGAACAAAAGTTAAATAAAACAACTTGATAAATCACTGTTCCCCTGTGTGCACGAGCATACAAAACACCAGAGTCCTCCTGCGAGCTGAAGTGAGCAGCTGCTTCAGGGTTGAGGCATTTTTAGGGGGAGAGGAGCTTGACTTTCAGATAGGTCCTTAAGTGCAGCCTCTAAAAAATCAGGTCCCATCAAGTCACCTTATGTTCAGTCCCTTCAACAGAAGCATCTCAAATGAACTTGTCACTTGTCACCATCTTTTCCAAGGACTCCAGAAGGAGAAACAAGACTCTTAAGGCAGGAGAATACTTTTGCACACCTGGCTTGTACTACTTTAAGGAAAATTACTCTCAAGAGCTAATTAAAATGCATGGTTTCCCCCCTCTAGCTGTATAGATTAATCTATTTCATTTTCAAAATCTCATTTTTTCCCATCACTTCAAGTATTCAGGAGAGATTACATTATTACAATCACAACTTGGCCTCAGTCCCAGAACATAGAGATGAAGAGAGAAAAGGCTTTTGTTGAGGACACGCACACACACTCACACACACTCACATACACACGCTTTAGACAAAATGAAAGCACATTAATCAGCTAATAGGGAGGGGGGAAATCTCAGTTCTTATGACAGAAGCCACGAAAGTGAGAGATTTCTGGCGGAATGTAGTCAATGCAAAAGAAAAACAAGGAATCTAGTGGAAAACTATGAGACTTCAAGGCTTTTTTTTTTTTTTTTTTTAACTAGGGAAAAATAGATCTTGGTGTCTCAGAAGCAACCAAGTGAAAAGGACATTTTTCAAGGGCTCAGCAGTGACACTGGGCAGGGCAATATCCTGTCCAGGTGAAATCAAGATCTTTAAGATAATATGAAGCCCAGAGAGGTTAAAAAGCTACTGATATTGTGCTAGATAAAGTAGCTTCACTGCAGTGAAAGAGCTGTGAGGGGAAAGAAAAAGGAGAAAAACTTCATGGTGTATTAAGATGCTTCATTAGAGAGCAGGTACTCAAACTTTCCCTGGAAGAAACAAATCCCCCGAGGTGAAGGGATGAGATTTTTTTGTCAGTTATGCCAAAGTGCTTTCTTCAAAATTAATGTAAGCTCTGGGAAGTTCATTCAGTTAAGCGAGAGCAGAAGTGCTGTCCCTGCAGGATGCCTCCTCCCAGCACTGCTGGCCCCCCTCTCTGCAGATGTTTGGGGAGGGGGAGAGGCTCAGGGCTGTGGTTCCACATCTATTAATATCACATCTGCTGTGCTCTGAGGTTGCGTGGCAGGACAGATTCGATCTGGATCAAGCACAAACATATTTCTGCTGAATTAGCCTGAGCACATCATGTGATGTGCTCCAGCTTGGAGTTAGCTGGCCACATTTTGGCAGTCTGAAGCTGATACACAGCCCTGGACCTGGCATAAAAGGTTCCCAGGGTCAAGGTGTGTCACAAGGCCCTTGAATGCATTTGAACCAGGTGGTGAATTTGTACCAGATCAGGAGTTTCCAGCACAGGGATCAAGCTCCTTTGATCAACTCCTGGGCACCTTAAATCCAGGTGTGTCAGCTTGTGAAAGCAGCCTCTAAATCCTCCACCCATGTGTGCAAGATAGTCATGTGTGCAAAACCCAGTGCCCAGGAGTTAAAGAAAACAGGTTGGGGCTGGATCTAAGTTTTTTAAGAGCCTTCCTTTTCCTTGCTGCAACAGGGGCTGATTCCCTGTTGGCACAGGTCAAGGCAGGGATGCTGATGCCTTCACTGTGCCCTGACTCCACATCTCCCCACAAGCATCAGGCTGTCTCATGGTAGGGGCAGCACATCAGAGCAGTGAGAAATAAATAAATATCACATTTTGTCGGAAGGATTTGGGGCTTTAAATTATATATTTAGCGAAAACACAAATAATTCATGAGTGTTTTCAAATACATGAATAATTCAAGCTGGAACCGAAATAGCTAAATCATCAGGGCCATCATCCTCACAGAGGCATCTAGGATAGGTTATTTCAAGTACATTTCACTGCAGACTGGCATGTGCACAAATTCACTAATAAGCAGCTGCACCCATGCCTTTCAGCTCCCACAAACCCCAACCAGTCACAAATCCCTGACTCAAGATGCCAGCCCTAGAGATGAGATGCATCTGAGCCCTAACTGAGCCATGGCTTTAAGAGTAGGGACAGAACCAGTCTGAAATCCCATTTTATAGCTCCTCAAACCACATCTGAACCATGTGGTACACGTGTGGCATTTAAGAACAAATTATCTGAGCACCATACAAATGTTTACTAATAGCTAACTCCAAGCCCTTGCAACCAGCATTCTTGCCTGCATATTTGTGGCTGACATTGTGTAGACTTTGAGGCATGTATATTTGTTAATTTGAATTCTGTGTATTTTGTGGGCATTGAGGGTGTAATACTGAAACCATAACTTCATTGTGAAAAAGTTTGCACTTTTGTGTATATATGGAAATCTGGTACGAGCTGGACAGCCAGATACCTTAGCAGGAATTCGCAGAACAAGAAAATCTCAGGTTTTTAAGTAATTTTGTGGCACTGAGGAATATGGTTTAGTGGTGGACTTGGCAGGGCTGGGTTAACAGTGGGCCTTGATGACCTTAGAGGTATTTTCCAACCTTAATAATTCTATGAGTCTAAGTACCTTTTAATGACAGTTGCCTTTGTCTTGACACCAGGAGATTTAACAGTTTTTTTATTACTACTTCTCAAATTTTGTTTTCAAAATTAACATTTAACTTCAAATCCATTTCAGTTAAAAACTGCACTTTAAATTTCACAGATCCTAGCCCATCCAACAGCATCACTTGAGGCCTCTCCTAATTTACTGACACAAATTGAAATCCTATGGTTATGTTATCAGGTAATCAAGGAAATGTTTAGCCTGCTGAAAGTGCAGTAGTTTATCATTAAGGTTTTAAGGTCAAAATGCTTGCCAAAAAACAATCCCTGCTTTGACATTTCATTTATTACTCATTTAATGCGTAATACCAAGAGTTTATTCCTGTTCATCCATCATCCCACCTCCAGCCTCCCTCTTGCCCTGGCCTTTACACCACACCTGGTCAGCCTCCTGGCAGGGAGAAATTTGAAACTCAGGCCTAGAGAACTGGGAATACAGCACCAGGCTAAGAGTCAGCAGCTATTGTCACCTCAAGCTATGCAAACACTAATTCCAGAGGAAGCCCCCACTCCACAGCTGGAAGGAGCTAAGTGATCTCAAAGGTCCTTTCCAACTCAGACCATTCTAGGAGTCCATGGTTCTGAGAAAACCACCCACATTTCACCAGGAGCTCTGTGCAGGACCATCGTGTCCCTAGCCCTAACCCTCACTCCAAATGCTGAAGGAGGACCTGGATGCCATCAGCCACCACAGTGTATAAACCCAGGGGAGAGTCCCAGCCTGGGAAGATGGAGCTGAGCTTTCCTGGCTGTAAGCATTTTAACAAAGGACATTATTCTGGTGCTTGAAGTGCCAGTGCATCACCAAGCTACCCCTATGCCAATGGTCCCTCTGTGCTGCTGGCACAGCATGATGTTGGTGCACCTGATGGGCAGCACCCCCAAACACCCTGTGGCTGCAGCCAGAGCCCTGAACAATTACCATGGAGGTCAGGCAGCTTTTAGAGAGCCATAATTAAGAAAACAGCTGTCCCATATGCCCTCCTGCATCCCACTGCAGCAGAAAGTTATCTGGGATGGGTTACACAGCTGCTCTTTGGCCAGAGACAGCATTGACAGCAAGGAAAAGTTTTTGGAAGGAAGCTCTAAGTCTAATATTTCATAAGGAGGAAATGAAGGAGCTGCATTGTGGTATTGACTTATACAGTTATATCTGGCATTTCACATTCCCTGCTTGTCACCCCAGCTGTGTCTCTGCTTTGGGAAAACCTGGGGCTCAGAACCACCATCAGAAAAATATTATATGGTAAATGCCTGACCCTGAGTGTGCTGGAGGCATTTCCCTAACCCTCTGATCTTGGGACACATAACAGCTCATTCATTCTCTCCCTCTTTTTTTCAGTTTTGTAGGAATTCCTCCATTGTAAAAAGCCCTTGACCTTACCCCCATTTCTTCAAATGCAGCCTGACATCTTCCCATCATATGTTAACAGTGTGTGTGTCTTCAGTGAAAAGCAAACTATTGCTGGTGCTCTCAGGCCCCAAAGAAAAGCAACGTGGAGGAAGAAAGGAAGAGAAACCTCAGCCTCACTGGTTCTTCACAGAGATCTGTTGCTCCAGCAACTGGAAGTCAAACAATGATGTCAAGAAGACAGAGCCGAGCACTTTGAAGGCAGCGTCCAGTTGCCACAGTAACTCATTTTTAAAGTAAGTGATGCAGAGAGGTTTTCTTTTCTCTGTAGTAAAAAATACGAGAGAGTGAATGAGTGGAAAGGATGTTTACCTGGGGCTTGGGGTGTTAATTTAGGGGGCTGGGATGCAGCACCCTGCCAAAGGGCCAGGGCAGGGAGGAGGATGCAGTTCCCTCCCAATGGAGGGGAGCAGCTGCTTGGAAAGGAATTGCTTTGCTCTTCCTTTCACCAAAGGAAATGCCAGAGAAGCAAACTCTGCTGCCAGATGCCACATGGACACCAAATGTTCCCCACTGGCTCACACCAGCGAGGCTCCGAGGGGAGGGCTCCTCGTCTCACTTTCATCCTGCCTGCCCTGAGCTCCCTCAGCTGTTGCAGACCCGTCTGTCCCAGAGCCCCCGGCCGTGCTGGGCAGCTCACAGCCTTCAGACAGGGAGGACAGGTGCTGGGGGGAGCGAGAGATCCTCTGGCCACCCCTGAGCATAAGCCCTTTCCCAGCCTCTTTGTTCGGGACCATCAGTTTGTGGCTTCTCTGGACCTAAAGTCTGTGGCAAAAAGGCGCAGCTTTACAACTTCACTCCAAATAAAAACGTCTCCCCCAGCCTTCTGCCCCAGAGGGCAGAGAGGGGAGATGCAGTGAGAGCTGTTGGTGTTTCTGGGGGATGGGACATGGCCAATTTTGGAGGTTACAGCCAAGGTTTTTGTTGGCAGATCATTTGCCCACACAGCTTCTTGTACCTGGAGAACTTTACTTCACAGAGCAGCCATCTGTATGGATCTGGGAGATAGGAGACACCTTCAGCTGTGGTCCCTGCTCAAAAGACACCACAGATCTCCTAAGGAGCTGCTTTATCCCCATGTGCCTGTAAGGAACAACGTGATTAACTCTTGCACTGATTCATCCTTATCCATTTATCTAATACAAACCATTCCTTACTCCATTAGGCCCTTGCTCTCACTGAGTAATCCCCGGTTGTATCATGCTTTGGAATTAGTCTGTAAGGTCCTCAGGGCAGGGATCATGCCTTGGAAGGTGCCTCACAGACTTTAGGCCATTGCTAAATTAATAAGAATGTAATAAAAGTATTAGAGCTCTACCGAGGGAGGCATTGTTATGCCCCAGAGGCAGCATATCTGGTTAACAACCCTGAAAAGAAATGCCAACAACATTAGCCTCTGCCCCTACATCCCTCCACCTAATGTAAAATTAAATAGCTACAAATTACCTATCTATTTTTCTATCTGCCTAGGCAATTAGCCCATGCTCATTACTGGACATATGGGGATACATCCAAGCTTGCAGGAGCTCACCAAGACGGGAGGCACAACACACAACTGGGCAGGAGTAGATGCTCCGAGGCTTCTGCTCCCTTGTAAAACACACCATTAAACCACAGCACGCTGGACCATCAGCAGAGGTCAGAAAAAAACTGCGAAGTCTGGCAAGAAAAGTGTCCGAAGAGCAAACTGAGAGCCAAGGGCAGCAAACAGGCTGTGAAAGTGTTCTCAAGGGCGTGGGCAGGACAGAGAGGAGCAGCCAGGGATGTTTATTCATGTGGGAAAGGCAAACACCAAGCTATAAGCAAATGTGGCATTTGTTTGCAGTTAAACTCTGCATACATCTCCATGAACACGAGGTGCACCCCACTGACGAGGGAGCCTGCAGCCAATGGGGCATTGCCCAGGAAAAATCCACGGCATTTCAACGAGGGGACAGCTGAGCATCAAATCAAACATCCTGGGAGAAAATTCTGAGGTTTTTCAGTCAGCAGCATGAATAGAACTGGCCTAAGCTTGAGCTGAATTTGGGAGCACAAGAGCCCCCACACCTCCCTCCATGAAGCCAAGAACACTGCCTCAAATCCAGTGCTTTAATCCAGTTAAGTTCAAGCCCTTTGCTCTGCAGTTTGACAGTAATGCTATATTTTTATTCAGGGCAGGATCAGGGGTCTGATGAAACCTCATGTTGCCAACATGAAAGTGGAAGGAGCTTTAGCTAATCCCAAAGAAAATGAAGCCCACCTCTTTCACCCCACACCCCTCCTGAAAAGAAAGAAAATGCAAACTCCACGTTTGACTCTCTTGGAAGAGAAAATTCCCTGCTGTCCTCAGATGGTTAAAACATGCAGCTTTAGTGAGCTGCAGAAGGAATAGCAATTACATACCCTTCACCTCTTGCCAGCTTGGGCTTTTTTTTTTTTTTCTTTTTTAATTGTGGGGTTTTGTTCTAAATCTCTCAGCTGCTTTTTTCCAGTCCTTCTTATGGGGAGAAACATTCTCACCCTCCATGAGAAAGGGTGGTTTAGGGTGGAAGAAAACAGGAGAAGAGAGTTCACAGGCTGCTTCAATGTCACAAAAAATAAAATAAAATAAAATAAAAGAGAGAGAAAGAAAGGCCAGGTCTTCACTGGAGTTAGCCTGGCCATATTAAAGGAGCAGGTGTTGTACTGAGTTAATTTATCTGGGAGGAGACCTGAGCAAATCCCAGCAGCCCTGCTGAGAAAAAAGCTTTGTATGCTGACACAAAGCCCTCCCTGCTGCAGCACTGCTCTTGCTGTCTTCCCTTCCCTCCTCCCTCCCAGTTTCTCCTAATTGCAGGGCTAATGTCCTCTGACAAGTGCCTCAGATGGTCCAGCAACAGCCCTATCACCCATTCCCCATCCCTGATTATTCTTATTTTCACAGCCCAAATCCCTGCCGAGCCCAGAATGTTCTTGATTACTCTCTAGCACAACTGAGGAGCTACAAAATATTCCTTCTGCCATGCTGAGCAGCCAGTTGCTTGACTGTTATGACATTGCTGCAATTTCTGGCACGAGGAGCAGTGCAAATGGGGCTCCAAAGATTCCTCTTTTGAGGCTGCAAGCCCAGGACCCACATCAAAGCTGGGTGCTTGTCTGATGTTTGCTTGGAATGATGGTGTTGGAGGGAGGGGGCCCGATCTGCCTGCCATGCCTGGAATATGTGGGTTATTGGCACAGCCCCCAGCCACGCCACAAGCTGTGTGTCAATTAAAACATTGGGGATCTGGAGAGCAGCAAGCCCAGGCAAGCAGGGATGGGAGTAAGTTTATTTATTATGTGATTAAAATAGGTAGATGGTCATCATATGAGGTTGAGAGGAACAACCTGATAAAGTCATTTGTTGACAATGAAAAGAGGTTCAAATTCAGCGAGCATAGTCTTATTATTTCCCACTCCCAAATTCATGCCCAGAAACCAGCACTACCCTGGGATCTCAGTATTTACACTAAAATCACAATCCCTACCAGGGCTACATCATCCACCCTTGATGCAGACCACTTTTACAGACCCCTAAAAGTAGAGCAAATATCTTCAGCAGCTCCTCTGCGCTTTGAGGCTTCTTTTTTTCTACTAGGAAGACTTTCCTCTGGGAATAGAGGCAGTCATGGCAGCAGAATGGAAACCAACACTTTCAAGAGCTGATTTTCCCAGTGGCACTGAGATGTGCCTTGACACCACAGTGAAATGGATGCTGTGGGAAGAGAGAAGGAACAGGCTCTTATTCCTGCTCCAAATACCTTCAGAGGATGTGTGAAGTGTTGCTTGAATAACCTCATCCACTGATCACAGAAGAGGACAAAGATGGTGGGAGCAGGGTCCCCTGTCCATCCCCAGCTGCACACACCCCTTCATGCCACAGGGACAGGAAATTTATAACTGTGGTTTGGAGGGAGAGAAGATGCCCATCAGGCAAAGCTTACCCTGCATCAAAGGATCCCTTCCATGAGAAGGAGAGAAGGAATCTTGGCAGGAAGGATTTCAGGACACCAGCAAGCAGCAAAGAACACCTCATTCAAAACGTGCTCAGCGGTTTCATTGCACAAAGCAAAAATAAAAGGCACCCCTTTAAAGTACAGTGAAAGGAAAAGCATGTTGGGGAGGAAAGGGAGGGGCTGTAGAAAAGGATGAGAGCAGCTGGAGAGGAATTCCAGCGGGACAGATAGACAGGCAGTCACAAAGTCTGTTAATTATTTAAAAAATAAACTAACACAGAAAAGGACGTCCTGGGGAGGAGGGGGAGCAGAACCTCAGGGTACCCATCAATTATGCACAAACGAGCTCAGGGACACTGAGAAAAAGGGTCCTGTGGGCACCGTCATGGAAATGTCACCAGAAGCTGGCCCCAACCCACCGCCCGTGACACAGCACGGTACCTTGGTGACCCTTTGTTACCCCTGGCTCATTGTGTTTTGTAACTCGAGTTGGTATCCACAAGAGGAAACAAAAGAACATAAAGGCTTGGCAGTGGTTTGTGTTTCTAATTGCACTGCAACCACGTTTTCACCTGGCACATCAGGAGAGGGACAGCCTGGAGCCTCCCTCCTGCTTCTTGAAGCAGTGACCACAACAAACGAGTGGGTGTTAGGCAGAAGCCATCTGCACCAGGTTGGTGCTGCCAGATCAAGGTAGGCAAAGCTACAAGGCAGGAGATACAGGAAATAAATCTGTCCTTACTGACCACTTTTCCTGACTGGAGCTTGGACTGACATGGAGCATCTCCTCCAGAGCTGCAGATTCCAAGTTTTTAACAGGATCAGGTCACACACACTGCTCCTGGGGACTACACAACATGATTTTTCTTGGCTGGACAGCCACCTACACTGCTGGCTTTCAGATATTTTTTTCCAAGAGCTCCATTAACAGAAAACCACCAAAACATGACAAAGTGGCAAAAGTATTTCTTCCCAGTTTTAATATTTTTCTTATAACTTAAGCCTTGAAGCGATGTCCCAATACCTTGAGTAAAGCCCTTGACTCAGAAAGTCTGAAGCTTAAGAGGGGAAGAACCATCTCAGGTTCAGGATGGTCATCCTGCATCCTGCATCCATACACTTCACTGTTTCTTGCTATGATGAGAAAAGATAAAATACTCCCTATAAATCAAAAGCATTAACTTGCCCCATGCACACAATCAAATAGACATTGGACAGTAAGAGTTTTGGCTTACACATGGCTGTTGCTAGAATTCCAGACTTCATCCTTGTCCTGTTTTTAAACCACAACAAGCTTGTAAGTATGAAGACCCAAAACCGTACAAAATCTTAACCCACCCAGGTCGTCCTAATTCCTCCAGTCTTGGTTTATCCATGGACCAAATGGCTTTTCTTTGCATTGAGCTACTCCTTAAATTCTACAGAAGCATGCAGTTTGCAAGCAAGAGGGGTGATGTGTGTTTGATAGAAACCACCCATATAAATGAAACCGCAATTTTTACGATAAATCGGCGAACGGGCAAGCACGCAGAAACTGTATCTGCCATAATGATTTATTTAAAATAAACAAATCCAGCTGTGGTAAAATAACGAGTTCTCTGCAAATACACACACAAATTCTGGCTATTTCATTATGAACATATTAAATCCAGTCCCTCAACTCCAGCTCTTGATGATAATTAAATACACATAGATATGCTGCACTGGATTTGCTCCTGGTAATTTGCATAGCAGAAAATAATTACTCCAACAATTAGTTACAGTGCAATGTGCTGCTTCTTTATGGGCACCATGAATTTCTTCTGATGTTTTGGCATCACCCTTTTAGAAATTAATGAAGGCCCCCTTCCTATTAATAGCATGCTACAGTGGATTCATGGTGGCTCTGTTTGGAATAACTTTTGTCCTGGTTGCTAGGGCTGGTGCTTCAAACCTCTTGCTGCCTTTAAATAGCAAGCTTCTTTGCTGGCAGGGCTGTTTCCATTTGTTAGCTGTTATATTGATCATTTGTCCAATTGTGCTGCTCTTGTCCAGTGATCAACCACACAGTGCCAGGGCACCCTTCAGTTCAAGGGAAATAATCAGTTTGTTCCCCTCCCGTCCAGGCTATTTGTCCTGTCATGCACGGGGATGATGCATCTCTGACCGAGGAGAAAATGTGCAGATTTGAATCTGTTTAGGTGAGACTCCTCATCCCAGGCTAAGCTTTAAAGTCCCCACTTTGGGAAAAGCAGCCCCTAGCCATCAGCTGGAGCAAAGGGAAGGATTAGGTAGAAGAGGAGCATCAGGGAAAATAAAGCCACGGAACAGATTTGCAGGGCTGAGTTTTGTACAGACAGAAAGCCCAGCCTTTTCTTCTCTAAAGGCACTTCCCTTTGAACATTGGTCATAAAAGCCTGTGAGAAAGCCTTCTCTCCCTCTTGAGGCTGCTGTCTGAGCTACAGCTGGCCCTGCCAGCAGCCTTCCCTGCATTTTCCTGAGCCTGTGCTGAAAGGGAAGGGATGCCTCAGGTTACTTCCAGCACCTCCGGGTTTCCAGAGGGTAGCACAGCTTCCTTGTTTAAAGATGGGAGGCTATACGATAAATTTTGATTAATCAAGTCAAGAATTTTGATAAGAATTTGAGAGCCCATTTGCTGCCAGTGCACATCTAATAATAAGGGGAGAACAGGGAAATATTAAAGACAAAACAGACAACAAGAAATGTGTCTGAGAGGTGATACTATCACCTTGGGGAACTTTTTTCCTCACCCAGACAGCTCCTGGTCCTGCTTCCTTGCAACCCTTTTTCACTGGTGCTCTTGCCCTGCTGCCCTGTGCTGCTCCAGCTCCTCTGAATTCTTACCCAAAGCCATTTCTCTCTTCCCTGCCTCTCTTTCTGTTGTCTTTCACACTTGGATTTTGAGTGAGGTTTAGTCTACTTGCACAAACTGCTGAGAGGAAAGATGACCCAGAAGTGAGCGTGACAGCCTGGGCACATTCAATTCTCTCTGCCACTGACTTCTTGCCTGACCGTGGGCATCCTATTTCACACCTCTTCCTGTCCAACCAGTACTTCTTCAAAGTACTGCTCAGATATATCTATTAAAGGCTCCAAACACTTTGAATTGGATGTTGGCCACCTGCCACTTCAAAAAATCCTGTCAATTTTCGCTAGGGGTTTATCCTTAGGTGAAACTGCAGTTCTGCCATCACCCACAGCCAGATTCTTTTCTTGAGCAGATTCAGGCAGGTTTCACCCTCCCTTCCCAAGGGTCACGGCCAACACTGCAGCCTGACCCAGCTCCCAGGGCACAGACTGTGGGATGAACTCCAGAGGTGCTGCAGTTCTACAAGGAGCCCCACACCCACCTGGAGGCCAGGCAGAGCCAGAAGGGTGGGACTCAGCCACCCAACACTTTCCAGCACTGAGACCCACAGGCTGCTGCTGGGGCGTGAAAAGGAAGAGGAAAAATGCAACAAAAGACAAGAATAAAAGGACTTCCATTCCAAAGCACAATTAGGAAGAATGCACCCATTTTTCTCAGGGTTAGGCTTTTTTTCTTTTTTCTCTCATTGGCCTGGCTCACGGCTGCTTGCAGATCCCTTTCCTGGTTGCCTAGCAGGGCTAGCATTCATGGCAAGCTGAGGTACACCATGGATGCTCCCTGGAAGCAGCCTGCTATTTCCTACCCAGATATCTCTTATTTCAATGCCATTGCTTGAAGAGCAACAATAACACTTTATTTCTGTGGTTCTCATCTTCGGATGGTTTAGGGACAACCTTACCTTCAGCTCTGTTGCAGCCCCCCTGAATAGCTCTCACAAAATAATTCAAAACAAATCAGGAAGGCTAAACCTGTAAATCCTCCCATTCTGCAGGCCAAAGAGTTATTTTACAAAGCACGAGCACTCAGGCTGCACAATTCTGCTGAAGTGCCCTGTAGCAGTCAAGAACAGCTGAAGCAATTATCAATGCCCCATCTCCTCCAAAAGGCACAAACTCCAGGTAAGGAATCAATAGGAAAACTTTACAATACAGAGCCCTTAACTCAAGACACGTTTTAGGGATAAAGTCTTTAAAAGGCAGGGGATAAGATGCTCGACTAGGACTTAGGAAAGGACTGAACTCTATCCTTGAATATCTGGCTGTGCCATGGATTTGTGGGTTCCCCCATGTAAAATGTAAGATACTGATATTTGTTTCCTTAATTAAATAATTTGTAGTCCAGTGACATAACAGGCTGAATAAGAACTCAACCTCTGAGCTATTTATACCTTCCTATTATTTAACAGAACAGTTTTAACTCTGAGATGTGCCAGAGCAGACACAGGGATAAAAGCTTCTGCAAACTTCTAACCACAGGCACGGTATTTGCAGGATGTCTGTCAGGAGATGATCCAGCTCCTCCTGCTTAGTTTTTGACTGGGATTTGTGCCATGTCCATTTGTCCAGGCAGGAGATTCAATTTGCTGATTCCTACAGTCTCATGTCCCTAAAAACTGCACTTTTTACAAACTGGAAAGGGGAAATGTTCTCCTACACCTGCTGGTTACACAATGGATGGAGAGGCAGATCAACTTCTCACAATGAATTCTCATTAACAGAATTGGAGTGTGGGTTTCCAAAATACTGCCCGAAAGGTGAAACCTACCCAAAGCTTTCAAATGTAGACATTTCACCTTCACAAGCCTGTATTTCACTTGAGGTGTTCGTGGTTTGTCTGTGCCTTTCATCCTCATACAGGCACCTAACACCTCTGCCACATAAAGCACTAAGAAAAGGACATAGAGAAATACTGTGATTATAAAACTGATTTATTATTTACTCTCACAGGGCCTAGTTGTTACTTCCACTGAATTCAATGGGAGTTTTGCCATCAACTTCAATAGGGTGGAGCAGAGCCAGGGACTTTTGTCTGTTAATTCCTTGTGGATCATTTACAGCTTTCCAAGCACCACTGCAAAAATAAACTTCAGATTTTTAAAAAACCACACACACACACAACAAAAAACCAACTGGAGTTAAAATGCACATAAAGACCCAAAGAGAACCACTGGCATAATATCCCCACAGTATTTCAGAATAACTCATTATTTACTCATTAAATCAGCAAACGACAGCTCCATTTCTCAGGATCAGCAGCGTGTGCATTTCTCACGCTGGCAATCAAATTATTCACAAGCCATGTACATTATTTGCTCTTGAATATATATATAAATAAAGTTTAGATATAATGAGTTGGGCTGAGAGCACAGAGACATGGCCAAAGGGAGCTGGGTAAGTGACAGTGCTCTGGAGGTGCCACCAAAGGCATCCATGCAGGGGAGGGAACATGGGAATATCTCTGCTGGGTTCCTTTCTGGTGTGGTTCAGTTGACCAACTAAGATGCCCAAGGTCCTGGTAAGGGAGAGAGAGCAGGCTACAAAAAGCCACATTAAACAGATAAACAAGGAGCCAAAAAAAGGGAGGGAAGGTGAAAACTCTCACACCCCCTATTTCTTCCACCTTTATGGTGCCTCTCCAATCTCAAGTAGCGCAGTGACAAAACTCAACATTAGGATTGAGTTTGTGCATTTTTGCACACCGTTGTCACATGTTTTCAGGCAGAAGCAATCTGAAACTAAATATTTTCCCTGCAGGAGCATGGGGAATGTCACGCTTTTCCAAATTTCCACCAAAGAGTCAAAAACTACAGCCCTGGACTAAAATGGGGCAATGTTCCTGGATGAACCTCCACCATCTTTCTGAACTAATTCTCATGTCAACTGCTTGGGAAAAGTAGGACTAAGACAAAGGGGAGCTGAAAGCCTGGGGCTTGAATGGAAACTATAAAAGGAACAAAAGTAGCAGCAACAAAACTCCAAGGACTCCTTTGGCACCCAAGGAGGAAGCTTAAAATACAGCCAGCGTCTCTCAGCCTTTTTTCCCTATCTTCCACTAAAAAAAAAAAAAAAAAAAAAAAAGAGACAGCTCTTCGAAACAATCTCTTTCTGTGTAAGCTGTTGCCAGAGTCTGAGAGAATAAGCCAGGGTTTCTGTGCCAGCCCATTCACATGGCCAGGTGAAAAGAAACTCATTCCTTTACAGCCTGTGCTGCCCCACACAACATCTGCTGAGAAAGTGGGATGGGAAACACCAAAAAGGGGAGAAGAGAACAGCCAAGGCCTTCAGGTTAGAAGGGCAGCCTGTTCCCACCAGGGAGCCCCTCTTTCACTCACAGACAACTGCTGCATTTGACATTTCAATGGGAACTGAGGCAGAGCAGGAGGGAGGGATGGAGGAGGGGGCAGTGGGAGAGCACATAAAGGGACCCGAGTGAGAAAGGCGAGGAGACAAAAATTCTATATCTCTTTCATTTCTGCTTTCAGGGTATTTTTTCTCCCCATAATATGACAGCCAGGAGAAAGAGAAGAGTTTCTTTTAAAATCACACAGATAGGCAGAGAGGGTTGTCCTGCGAAAAACTTCTTCAAGATGAATCA
Organism: Petroica traversi; assembly: GCA_025920805.1. NCBI lineage: Eukaryota > Metazoa > Chordata > Aves > Passeriformes > Petroicidae > Petroica > Petroica traversi. Next base: position 296,368 of record JAHLSL010013382.1, read on the forward strand.
ATTTTATGGGGCTTACAGAGTAAAATTCTTTTTCTTTTTTGGTCATCCCTTTTTTTGTTTGTGTTTTCAATGAGAAGGAAAAAGGATTTACATAAAATAAACAAAAAGAATGAATAGCAGCAAACCCTGCCATGGGCACCAACAGTGGATGCTTTTAGAAGAGTTACATGAATATTGTTTCAGTGTTCAGCATTGTCTGAGGGTTCAACACAGACACATTCATCCTGGGAAGTAATTCTGGGGTCCTGATCACTCCATACAAACCCCTCAATGAGAGCTGCATGTTTTTTTAAATCTGCTTTATAGAAACTTTCATCCAAACACATCAGAGTAATTTTGTAAAGGCTTCAAAGCAGCCCTGTGCCATGAAAGGGTATTATCTTCATTTTACAGAACAGGAAACTGAGACCCAGAGGGAATCACGCAGGCAGCATCCAGAAATGAATCACTGGCAAAGCCTGGAATAAAACTGGTTCCCTGGAGCACCACGCTCATCTGCAGTGAATGCAGAAGTGGCCTTGGCTAAGTAAGAGTCTCTCTGCTGGGTTTTATGTCAGGCCCAAATATGCAAACCAAAAACATTACAAACAAGGCTCAAACCAACATAGTGCTTTCATGTCTACAGTCAGTGGATACAGATTCCTAGAGAGCACCAGCCCACATGCTGGGAAACATGGAGGAACCTTTAAGGGTTTGGAGAGAGGATAAGTGAATGACCAAGATGGGAAGATGACAGAGGAGAGCCCAGTAGTAGCCTCTCTGAAGGGAAACTCAGGGAAATTAGGGTTATCCTCAGGGCAGTGAAGTGGAACTGGGGTTCCACTTCGTCAAATCAAAATGGGAAATGAGATATTGTATCCACAGTTCACAGAAAATGGTTTGGGTCAGAAGGGACCTTAGAGGTCATCTTGTTCCAACCTCTGTGCCTCGGGCAGGGGCACTTTCCACTCGACCAGGTTGCTCCAAGCCTCATCCCACCTGATTGCTTTTCTCAGCAAGAATTCCCATGAATTCCACTTATGGTCAGTGAGGGAGGCAGAAAAGCACAGAGTTTTCAGGATTAACACCAGGCTCAACACTGGGCACACGCTGTGCAGCAGCCAGGGTTGTAGGTGGTTTGCTTGGGATGAGGGCCGCACACAGCAGAGAATCTCCAAAAAGCCACAAAGCACTCAGTGTCTGGGCTATAACTCAGAAGTGAGGATTAAGAGGTTAAAATGCTTTGTGTTCAGCTGGAATCAGTCTAGAGAGAGTTCAGCATCACTTACCCTTTTGTGTGTCAAAAATAGCCAATCTTTGATCCTTCTTGACTGCTGTGACTCAATATTGCTTCCTTTCTGTCCCCCTGCACACAGACCAGTGGGTTCCTGTTCAAGGGCCAGTTTGCACTGATTTAAAGCTGATGAAACAAAGCCACAGGTGCTCCTCAGTCAGTGTGGGATGTGTCACACCCCAGTGAGCAGCTTGGGCCTTCTTCCTACCAACCCATGGCTCTCCAACCTCTGCAGTGACCATTTTCGCTTTCGTACATCACAAGCATCTGAAAATTCATAAGGTCCAACAGAAGGCATAAAGAGAACTTGCCAAATGATTTTAGAACAGTTTAGGGTTTCGTTTCAAGACAGAGACTGCCTACAGACAACTCTGAACTACATGTCTCTATTTTCCATCTGCAAAACAGGAAAAAAAAAATCCCACAGAAGATACCCACACTGAAACCCTGTGGGGAAGACAAATCTGCAAAGCACCAGTAAGAGGTTAAATCTCTCCCTGATGCCTCATAACCAGCTGTCAGGGAGAAGACAGCAAGAGATAGGAAAAAATGAAAGTCCTTCTCTAACTATAAATAAAATTCCCCATATTGTTATTAGAGTTAGAGAGTAAGCTAGGAAAGTTTCCTGTATGACAATTTATCCCCTCCCCATCCTGCAAACCCCAGGAGAAGTAAATAATTGAGTGACAACAGAGCAGAGCCACAGAGGCTCTCTCAGGTGATGAGGACAAGTCTGGAGGACAAATCCATCCACCCCTTACCCTGTGGGGCTGAAGCCACTTCCCTGTGCCCAGTGCTGAGAGGTTTCACTGTTCTGGCTGCCACGTTTTGTAACACATACTCAGACACCAGATATCCATGGGGTAACGCTGAGTAATGTGCTGGCTGCTATCTGCCTCGCTGAAAGGGTGATAAGAGCCAGCCAGAGATAGTCCTGCTTCCCAAATTAGATAGCTAAATGATCAGACCCTTAGAAAAATAACACCACCAGCCCTTCCCCACCATTACCTTTCTACTCACAGATAAGTACTGAGCATTGCTAAGGCAATGTTAACTGCAGCCTCAGCCCCAAGTCTTTAAAAAGCCATGACTCAGACGAGATCACGAAATTGGTTTGGATTTAATGTGACTTTTTCCATTAAAAAGCTCATTTGAATGAGCTTTGAGTTTTCTCCTCGCCGCTAGAAATGGGTTTTAAAACTTAAAACGTGATCAAGAGACAAGTGCTGTTCCTGCAGCTGTGGACTTCAGAGGAATATTTCCATTTGCAGGAAAGGTACAGCTTATTCCCAGCCAAGAGATGTGGCGACAAGGCGTCTCTGCCAAAGGCATTCCTCAGGCTAAGTGAGGCGTCTTCTCTGCCCTCGGCTCAAGCCAAGACTTCAAGCTCTAGTTCATCATATCCCCCCCCCCAAAATAACTGCCTCAGAGTCACAGAAGTGTGGTAGCTCAAAGCACTGCTTGGTGATGCATTTGCTGCAGCAGTTGATCCACATATTCACACCAACAGCTTGTGGTTTCCTTCCTACTTGGGATATTCTTTGATTCTGTGAACTGGTTTTGGCCAATAATTCCTGGCAGAGAGAGGGCAGGTGCCTGTGTGGGCACTGAGGAGAAGCAGTGACACCTGGACCCATCACTGCTGGCTGATTCAGGGCACCAGGACCAAGTTCCTGAGATATTTGGCTGCTAATCTGGAATTCCTCTGAGTGCCTACAGTAGGGGTTTGTCCTAGAAACATTCAGGGAGGGACATCAGATGGTTCAGGCTGTTCAAAATCTTGTTTATATCCAAGGTCCTGTGCCCTCTTCCACAGCAGGGAACACAGACATGTCTCAAGGAAGCACTGAAATAGGGTGAAGGGTTTGTTTGGGGAGGGGGGAAAAAAAAGAAAAATATCACCCCCACATGTCTGGATGGAAAACCATTAAGAATTTGACAATAAAAGGACTCTATATTTGGAGTTCTGGTGAAGCTCATCAGCTTTATCTGCCTTGGACATCAAACACGGTAGATCCAAAACTCCCAAAAACAATGAGATGAAAGATCTGGGGTTCATCACTCACTGAAGATCAGACTGATCACAAAGCTGAGATCAGACTTCAGGCAAACCTTCCTGTGAGCACAGGATCATTTGTGGTATCAGGGAGCAAGGACCATTTTTGTACAGCTCTTAACACCGTTTCATTATCCATCCCAAAGGAAAGCTCTGGTTTGCCAGGTTAATTCTGGGCAGTGCTGCACCATTAGGAAACCTGTGAGCTGCAAGCACTGAATTTGGAGCCTTCTCTGTATGGGACTCCTTAGTCACACCCTGAGAAATCGAGGGGGGAAAAAAAACAGTGAAAAAAAATAGATAAAAATGTAACAAAGTCACCTGTAGGATGTACATGGGTAACCTTGGCTGCCTGCTTCTACAATTAGCAATGTTTTCAACAGAATTTAAAGCAGTTGAAAGCCCTGAAGAGTAAAGCCTGCTAACTTTGCCTCCCACCTACCCACCAGTTCCAGAAATAAATCTTGTGGGTTTGGAAACAGCTCCTTCCCCGCCTCTAACCACAGGCTTGACAGTCCCCACCAAGCCTCTCTATTTCATTAGTTTCTTGGTCTTACACACACACACAAGTGTTCACACACACTCACAGAGCTGCCCACTTACAAACCTGACAGGTGAAATTATTCCCTCCTTCCCCAGCCCTCCTAATTGCCTCCCTTGGGTTCTGGTGGAGTGCAAACGTCACTGGCTAAATATGAAGTTCATGCAGTGTCACCGTGACACCTTTCATTAGAGCAATCTCTGCCTCACAGCTCAGCCTCCACATTCCCTGCCAGGACCCACATGCAGCCTGCAGCTCTCCAGCCCAAATTTAAATGATTATTCCAATTGCCCTCAGCCCATTTAAAGATAATTTTCTCAGGGAACCGTTTGAAAGTAGATGGTGATTTTTATTTTTTTTAACTGTGTTTTTTATAAAGCATGTTTTGTTTTTTCTAAAAGTACAGTTTTTAGATGTGCTTTCTCTTGACAGCTTTCTCAGAAATTATTAGTAATTCAAGGCCTAATTCATTCAATATCATTAAAATGGAGTCATGATATGAGGGTTATTAAAAGTTTTACAATATTTACCATCTTAAATCTTCTCTGCTGGAGGCTTGTGATCACTCCACAGTCTCTGCATTTCTTTTCATTTTATTTTTTGGAACAAAAGTGAATTTCATGGTGAATTTACCCTTCACAGAAGTGCTGTCTTCACAAGCTGCTCTTGTTTATGTCTCCTGAAATCCCAGTGAAGATCCATGCCACCTGCAAGGAACAGCAATGATTTTAATTAGATTGTAGGAACTATCAAGAGATAAACAAGCAACAAAAATAATTAGTTACCAGCAGTTCCTTTTTCCAAACTGGGACTTGCAATGCTTGCTGCTCCTTAGTTCAGGATGCAAACCACTTCTCCCCAAGGACCTTTTGAACCTCATCCCCAGAAGTGATGAGATCTTAAAAAGTGAAGGATCAGCAGAGAGAAAGAAGAAACTGCATAAGAACTGGACTTAACCAGAGAAAATGTTAAAATGGAAAAAATAAATAAATCTGACTTCTGTTGGCTGTGGGTTACTCAGAGAACAGCAGAAACAAATTAAGGTTTATTATGTTGATGTACAGAAAATTTCTTTAGCCTGATATTTTGCAACAGAGTGAATTAACAAACAGAATTAATTGACTGATTCATAACAAAATAAACTATCTTCAGTTTGCTTGGATTAATGATAATGGTGAGTAGCAATGGTAATTGTTTTCCTCTTTTTAAAGGTGCAGATAGTAAAAACAAAGTATGCAAACCCAGATGCTTAAACCTGGGTTCCTGAGAATATATTTGGGCATCCAACGTCCTTATTCTAGTTTTCAAACATTCTTAACACTTCAGCAGCTTTGAAAACCAGACCATACTGTCCATAGTCAAAGAGGAATTTTTGAAGTTCATGATTTAAAAGGACAAGACAAAAAACACTGAAAATTAACAGCTAAAATATCAAAGCACCCACTGACTTCCCAATTGATTTCTTTCAACAGTTGAATCTGCTGGTTGCAGATTGAACAGGGAGTCAAGAAATCCCATTTCTATTTCGAACTCTGTCAGTAATGAAGTTTGGGAGAGTTTCTTCTAGGAAAGATCATCTTCAATTCCTTCCATACTGGACATCAATTTGTCTGTGTTGGTTTATGGCAATGAAGCCTTTCCATTGATAATCATGGAATAATTTAGGCTGTAAAATACTTCTGTGATCATCAAGTCCATCCACTAACCCAGCACTGCCACGTTCACCCACATTCTCAAGCATCACTTCTGTGTGTTTTTCGCACACTTCCAGGGGTGGTGATTCCCCCACTTCACCATAAAGTAAAGGCAGAGTCCCCTGCAGCTCAGAGCATGGACAGCAATTTTCCAGCTCCCAGCACCCCAGAGCTTGGGGATTATTACAGCCCACCTGAGCTTCTGCCACACCAAACTGCGGCATCCTCTTTCAGACTCTAAACCAGCACCTTGGTGACTGCAACAAACCATTTAGGATACAAGAAAGTCTATCAAGACCAGCTGCAATAGGTAGCTATCAATTCATATTCCTCCTTTGCATAAAATGCACACCCTCATCCAAGAATATGGAAGCACATTTGCTCCCCCAGACAAATACCTAAAGTCAGTCAAAGGTGCAGGAATGCATACATTTACCCCAGCTGTGGGCTGTACCTGCAGATTAAACACCATTTGTTCTGGGTTTGACAGAAAAGTGAGCTGGAGAAAAATGTGTCGAAGACAAGAAAAAACCCAAACCAGTCAGGCAATGGCTAGGAACTAAAAGCTGATTCCCACCACAGGTGTCTTATTTCCCCTCAGGGCCACCTCCTGCAGTTTGTACCCCTCTCTCCAGAGGCAGCAGGATGGGTTAATGAACACACAGAGGTAAGCCATGCTCCCCTTCCTTTCCCCCTCCTCCTCCTCCTCTTCCTAGCAGAGGCAGACCAGCTGCAAAGCCACTTTCCTCCACCACACCTTGCTTCTTTCCCCATCCCAGCTGTACAATAGTGCTTAAAATGCCCCCAAAATATGCTTTTCACTGGGCAGTGATGGACACATGCAGGACACTGCAATTAGCAGCTCACTCCCCACCGAGGATAACAAATGAAGGAGAAAAAAGGGGAGGCAGAAGAGAGAAGAGGATTTTCAGCCTCAGGTGTTCAGGCACTTCAGGGTAAAAAAAAAAAACCCATCCTTGTCCTATGTTTCTGAAAAGTTGGAGAAGATACAATTTGTACAGACACAAAGGCAGAGACACAGCTGGATCCAACATGTCAGTACTCATCCCTTTCTTGTGAGCACCAGGGGAGCAAAACCTTTCTGCAAGCTGGTCCCCACCCCCTAGCACAGGTTTTTCCTTCCCTTCTTGCTGCAGTCACACCTTGGCCACCCTATTGTGTGACACCCAGCCCCACCAAACTGTGATGAGCTGCTGGCATCCCTCCACGGAGGCTCTGGAGCTCTCTAAAGGGAGAGACAGAGCTGTGCATTGATTCGGAAAGGCAGAGGCACCCGAAAAAACATCTAACTGCTCTTGGTTAGTAATGTGGAAACAGGAGCCTGGCCAGCTCTTACAAAATACACTTTTGACACTGATCTCCCAAACAGGAACAGACTTGTCCTGGCTGTCTGTACATGTACACACACCCACACACACAGATGGGAGAGGAGAGGAGAGCTCAGCTCCTTTGGGCTGCAGCCACCAGCACAACCCAGCCTCCATCCCTGTCACCCACCCCTGCAGCTGGCAGTGATCCCTCTGGAAAACTCCTGGGAGGCCAAACTGCTGCCACCAGCCTGGGAGGGGACCTGTGCTCATGGCTCACAAAGGCCTGGAAAAGGAGGGAAGAAGAGATGAGATCTACATCCACCAAGAGAGACAGGTGAATGAATTGCCCTTTTCGAGAGCTGCGAGTGCTCCAAGTGCAAATCTTTCAGAGTTTGTGACAATAATTTTCCTCTCCTGTTAATAAAATATAATAGCAACTCTGGGAACAATGGCCTATTATCTGAAGGCTTAAAATGACAGAGCCATCAAAAGGAAGATGAAATATAGGGCTGGGGAATCAGTTTGGGTGAGGGGTTGCAAGTTCCCCACATGGCAGAGCCTGACAGATTTAGTTGTTTCTCAGAAATCCAGCACAAAGCATCAGGGCCTTATTATTTAATATCTATCAAATGCCCATTTTTTAATTGTTCTCAGTACACATATGTCAGTTGTTTGCTCAGCTCAGAGAAATGCCCTGCCATTTGAGGCAGTGGAATAAACAGTTTGGATGCACCCAGCTCCTGCCCCTCCTACACTATGCCAGCTGCCACAAGGTTTGCAGGATCTGCCACCTGGAAGCCATGGGACAGGTGGCAGCAAGGACAGCAAGGATCATGGAGCACGTTCTGGTCTCTGCCACAGCTAGAGCAGGTGGAAAATGCTATTTTTTAAGATTTTGTCTCATAGAAAATGAGTAAAAAACTAAATTTATCTTAAAAGGTTAACTTCACTTAAAAGGTTAAGCTCAACCAAAACTTAAAAGCCTTAAAGTTTTGAGACCAAAAATTATGTCTGACCTTTTTTTTTGCCATTGAGGGGGTGGAGGTTTGGAATCAAACTATGGCTAGTCTACATTTTATTTTCTGTTTTTTGCTACTTTTGCAAGAATTTGCAATTTAAGAAATGTTGTCCAAAAAGTTAATCCTTTTACCCTTTTCTTTTTTCTTCTAAGGATGCCATAATTCTTTCTTCTCCCCTTGTCTTTTGTCTGTCCCTCCTTTTCTCTCATCAAAAGGTTGAATTCCCCAGGAGAATCTCAGTTATACAAGCACTAACAAAAAAAAAGAAAATATAAATGGATCCTCCTTGCATCCAGTCTCTAATGCAAAAACTGCTTATGGCTTAATGATGTTCCTCCATGCTTCATTAGCTTTTATCAGTGTGGAAATCAGGTTCCCTTCTGAGTTTTGCAGACCTGTCACTGGAGATGGGCACGGGAGAGCAGGATTTGTTCCCGGTTTTCTCAGTGTCATTGGGCTTGTTGCCATTGATTTTGGAGGTGTCAGAAATGTCACCCATGGAGATTTTCAGTGATAGGAGGCTGCTGACTTTCTGATCCAGCCCCAATTAGCAGCTGCCTGATAATTGTTGACATTGGAGAGCTATGAAGCAAATTAGGGGCCTCAATCCAACGAACCATAAAAATAAATAATAGCCATAAAACTATGTCTGTGCTAAAAAACATCCCACAGTGATTGCCAGTAATGACATCTGTGATTTGAGACATTACCTGGAGGGGAGGGCTCTGCACCTTGATAGGGAACAAAACCTTTTTTGGCCATCTCAGTGGGAGGGTGAGGGCTTGAGCAGACTGAACTCTCACTGTTATCCTGCCTTACTCCAAGTGTAACCAAAATCAGGGCTGGGATGTTGTGGGCAGATCCCTCATTGTATCTCTGCCCATGGGGCCTTTCACAAAGGCAGGTTTTAAGCTCTTTTACAAAGTTCCAGGAATCCTCAAGCCTGAAATGACCGATTAAATGTGGTGGCAAATCCAGGGAGTATCTTTACATTTTCTTTGAGCACATCCCTGAAGCAAAACATGACCCCACACAAAGAGACTTTTGCTTTGATTCACCTTTCCCATCACCTTATCTTCACTATTGCTTTTGCATGCATAAGCTATTTTAAAAAGAGCATATCTGCCAAAATAATTTTCACATCAGAACTTCCTGGGTTATAATTGCCTTTTCCCAGAAAAGCAGACTGTGACAACTCACTTGAGTCAATCTCTGCTTGTAAAACTGATTTTGAGCTTTGCCAACCCCTGGCTGTGGCCGATTCTTAATCAGCCACCAGGCAGGGAACAACTCAATACTCATTTAAAATCTTCAGTACTGAATAACTTGGAGCTCTGGTCTTCTCTTTCCATCTCTCAGGCCAATCCTGTGCAAGTTGGTAGGGACCAGAAAGACTTTCAGGGGTTTATTTAGGGTCCAGTCCTCCACAGCTCTTTCTCAAAGAAACTCCCGTTGCTTTGAACTGCAGAGGAAAAGCCTGAAAGATTTCTTAGGGCTGCTGTAGCTTGTACAAAAAGGAAAAATTAATGATTTCACTGCCTCTACCAAGCTTAACACACCAGAACTTGCAAAGAGCTGTGAGATCCCAGGGAGAAGCTGACAGAGTATGAAGCTGTCATCCACAAGCAGCCTATTGATGTTTTCTCCAGAGCAGCCAAATTAATACAATACCAAGTACTTGCCCATGTTCTGTGTAATTAATTCAACACTGAGATGACATTTCATTTAATCAAGACATATCATATCTTCTCTTTCAGCTGAAAGAAACACTGAAGTTATAATGAAAACCGGTCAATATATCAACTACCAGCAATTTTCTCTGTATTTCTGCTGGTCCCTGAAAGCCAAAAAAAGAGCTGATGCTTTCTCTTCTTGATCTTCTTACTCCTTATTTTACATTCCTATTGATACAGCATTCAAACAGGCAGGGAGCGTCTCAGAATAGAGAACATTTCTTTAAGTAGAACTGGCTACATTTTTCCCCCCCAAAAAAAGTGTGTTTTCATGTAAATAAAAAATAGAATTGTCACTGGAGAGCTGACCATCTGGTCCTGCATCTTGACTCTGATGGGGATCAGCCCCAGCTGTTTCAGGGAAGGTTTGCTCCCAGTCCTTTTCTGTAAGAAGTCCATTTGCATCCCAAAACAGGAGGGCCTGTCTATCCTTCCAGGTTTAAAAGGGAATTAGCACCTTTCCAATTTTTTCTTTACCTTTTACCAAAAAAACCAAAAAAATAAAAAACAAATATTTTACACTGTCCTTCCAGAAGGGGACTGCAGCGAACGAGGGTCAGCCAGCTTGTGTGGATAGCAAAAGAGCTGAATTTTGCACCCCCAAAGTTTTTCCAGCCTTGTGTGACAAATCTAACAGTGGCCTCATGCTGTAGCAGATCCACCAATATTTGCCACGTCTCAGCCAAGATTTGATAATTCATGTGCCTTCATGTCACACATGTACTATACTCCAGCCCCTTTCCCAGGGACCTGCTGGAATTGCCATTCTGGTCCCTGATGAGGGAAGGAACTGGAACACTCAAAACTTACAACTTTGTCCTCTTCGTGTAAATCCAAGTGCAGCTGCAAAATTTGGGAACAGAAAAAAGAGAAGAGGGGAAAAAAAACCCCAAAAAAACCCCAAAAAACCTCCCACCATGCACATCCAAAATACAAATACTCCTGGCCTCCTCCCAGCAGTAAATGTCACTTGACACTCTCACATCAAACCCGTCATCAGCTTGAGTGTTCAAAGGAAAGCCACTGCTGGGGTTGGCCTCACAAATCTGTCCCCAGCACCAATTTACAAGTAACCCCTCTATATTAATTATTCCTAAGTATGCCACAATGACACATTAAATTTGCATGCTAAAGCCTAGTTAAAGCCTGAACAAGCCAAGACCTCTGAGAAAGCATTGCACAGAAGAGAAATGTATTGTTTTAAATAACTACCTACTGCTGAGCAGGGACACAGAACATATTTGGAAGCAGTAAAACTGCTGGAGAGAAGCAAGGATGTTTTGAAAACAATGCGTTTGGGTCCTGCTAACACAGGGAAAAAATGAACAAACATATATTGACGTTGAGGTGGTTTGTTTTGTTTAAATCAAATAAATGCAAGCATATATTTGCCTAGTCTGGTGATCCCTGGAGGTGCGAGTTCTCTCTGCCTTGGTCTCAGCAAACATGTGGAAAATGCAGGTAGCAGAAACCATTCCAGGCCCCCAGAGGCTGAGCAGTTGTGGGGACTACCCAAAGCTCAGTGAAGCTCTAAATCAAGTGAGCAAGTGCTGGCCCTGATTTGTTTTGCACAGACCTTCTCACTGTGCTCCAGGGTGGTTTTAGCTCACAACAGACACCATCAATGCTAAGCAAATCACTTGCATAATTATGTGTATTTGCACATTGCCATCCATTGCAGCTGAGGTCACTTGCTCATTATCATTATCCCTTTTTTTCATCGATGGAAGACTGTGTTTTTATTTATGATTCATTCTGTAGCATTTGTTAAATGCAGAGCCATGCCAGGTGTACTTTTAACACTTGTTTTATTGCCTCAACAGGTTTCACATGGGGTGGGGGAAAGGTGTCTGCCTTCACCCTTCCCATCACATGGGATGTTGCTATTAATTATAGCTTCTGTTGTCATATTAATCACATGATATTATTATTTATAAAGCAGTCCTCCACATACCACTTATAAAAGGATCAAATCTTATCATGCCCTGATGAGTCAGAGTTCAGTATATTTTAGGTTCCCCATAATCAGCTGGCAAAGACTTGCTTCTAAGCAAGATGCTGTTTATTTTTAGATTAGTAATGAACAAACACCAGGAGTCCATAGGAGAAAAAAAGAGCCACTTCTCTGGGAAACAGAGAATGCTAGAATGCTGCTGGAAGCAGCTGTGTGGACACAACACCTGCTGCTCATCATGTCACACCATCCAGCCAAAAAATGGAATCACACACGAGTTTGGGCTCACTCACCATCCCCCTTTGGGCATGGTATCCCTAAGGAGCTTCCCCAGGGCACAAAATTCCAGATGGGAGCTGCATGAGGAAAAGGTTTGCAGGGAATGCAGAGGATCCATGGCCTGTATTTCACAAGATGACCTCTGAGAGGGACTGCAGGAGGTGATGGGCTCCCCCACCATTAGGCAGAGCTTTACACAAGCCACAACAACTTGGGAAGAAGGAGAGGGAGAAAAGAGCCTGCTCTGATGCATCCCAAGTCTCGTGTCTTGCTGGTGCCCATGTCACTTTGTGAGCCTCAGAAGATACAGTGTGAAAGCTGAAGTGTGACAAGGAGGGGACGTTCATGAGCTGCACACTTGGCTCCCAGAGCAAAGTGGACTGCAGCCACTGAAGACAGGTGTGGCTGCAGTTCAATGTCCCCAACTCTCCAGGGACTGCAAAGGGCACAAAGCCTTTGACCTGCAGGTCACTGGCTCCAAACCCAGACAGATTTTATCAATGATCAAGAGTGATACCATCTGATTGTGTCTTTAAGTAAAATAAATAGGAGAGTCTCACTCCAGCTCTTACCTGACAACAGTCCCCCTTCAGTGCTCAATTGCACAAGGGAGAATAAATCCTGCAGGCCCAGTGAGCCATAGTGGGGTCACCACACCCAGCTCTCTATCAGCAGCCACAGCCATGAAATACTTCCCTGCAACCAGCTCTAGTATCTACAGAAGTCTGAAATCCATCATTTTAATCCTAATTGAAATAAACCCAGGTTAAGACCCCATCTAGTCAAATGGGAGCAGGACTGGGAAGGTCCTTCCTCCTGGGAAGGGGATGTTTGCACAGTCCCAGCCCACAGCACATCAGCCTTTATCCTGCAACATCATCAGGCTGGATCCTCCATCACCTGCCCAAATAGAATCATTAAAGTTGGAAAAGACATTAAGTCTTAAGATCATGAAGTCCAATCTCTAATAAGGGAGGTAATGACTGTATCCCAGGAACATGGCTCCTCCAAGAGCATCCCAAATTTAGAGACCACGTCCAGTCATGTCCATCTACTGCTCAAAGTAGATGGAGCCTCTTGCTGCCCTCAGCAGCCCATGACTCATCCCCCAGAGAAAGGCACACACAATTAGGAGCATCTGTCAGTAAAGCCACTGGCAAATGACTCTCACAGCTCTGAGCACACACACTTTGGTCCAGAGCTTTGGCAACTCTGGAGTGTTTGGGAAATATATTACCCCCAGCAGCCTCCCCCCAGCTTGTTTATCCAGCAAGAACGTTCAATAAGGAGCCTGGTAAAAAGGTCACAGTTGTAGAGCACTCCTTGTCTGTCAGGCAGTCAGGTTGGATTATGGTGTTGATCATTAATTATTGGGGGGGGGGGGGAGGGAAGAATGGCTGGCTTAAATTAAATGCAAAACCAGAGCTCATTAGACACATAATAAACATGGAACAAAGACAAAGGTGCTCAGCTCCTCTCTGTAACCATACCTGGCACCAAGGGGTCAAGGCTCTCCTGCCAACTCACAGTGCTGTTGTCCTTGAACAGCATCTCAAATTCAATTGCTTGAGAAATGCAACTTTTTACCATCCTTAATGCTCCCTTCAAGACCTCCTTGATTCCAGAGATCTAGCGTGGGATTAGCAGAGTTCTGTGTTTGAAAAACACAGGCCTGGTCTCTGGAGTCTCAGCCAAGAGGGCTCATCCCCTTTCCTCCACCCACCCAGCACCCTCTCACCCAAACAAACTTGCCACCCCTCTCTTGTTTCCAACCCGCACAGGTGCAGTGCAGGAAATTCCCTGGTAATGAAAATAAACTAAACTTTTTTCCCCAAAGCCTTCCAGGAGGAAGCACTGCAGAGCACAGCAAACTTCTGGCACACCCAGGTCTTTCAGTGACCAGTCCAGCGAGGACATTTGGCCGAAAAGTGAGTTCACGCTCACCTCTGGCCAACCCTTACACAGATGGAAACCTCTGACTCAACCCCAGGTTCCCTGGCTGCTCTCCCCACCCAGCCAAGGAACCCGGCCACTTTGTCATCCCCTGGAGCCCTTGAGCACTCACTTCAAGCTTCCCACCCTGTTTTCCAAACTAAGATGGGATCCTCCTGGCTAATTCCAACAACAACAAAAAAAAAAAATTCTTCAGCAGAAGTCCCAATATGTTGGTGTGTGAAGCCAAATTTCACTCAGTGTTCATAGTGCAGAAGACCCTTGGAAGATCTCATGGGAGATCTTTGCTGCCAAACCCCAGGAGAAGCTGCAGCATTCCTCAAGTCAGTGCAGAGTGCCTTTCCATCATACCACCTTTTCCCAGGGCTGCAGGGAAAGGAAAAAAAAATTTTTAAATGAACAAGAGCAAAATCTTAGACAGGTCTTTTGTCTCTGAGCTGCCTGTCACTGTGCAGCCAGAGGTGAGCAGAGTTTAAAGGGAAGGATTTATATGACTGCCTTGCCAGACAAAGCTCAGATGCTTTTGCCAAGGTAAGACATAAGACAAAGATCAGTTTCCCGCTCTACTTTTACTCACAGAAGAAAAACCAGGTTGATTTTAATTAATTTTCCTCATGAATGAACAGCACTCTCTGGGTAAAGCTCATAGAAACTTAGCATAAGGTTAACAAAAGGAAACCTGTGAGTAGCTCAGGTAAAACAGTTTCTTATGGGTTCTTACTTGCAAAATAACCACAATTCACTGCACACCAGCAGCTCACAGGGATCACTTTCCTCCTAGACACCACTGCCTTGTGCCCTGCCCATACACAAGTGTCAGCAGAGACAAATCTGAACTGAAATTTAATGAATCTGGCTAATTCATTACCTGAAAGACTCATGTGTTTCAGTTTTGTTTCATCCTGGTTTTTTTTCCTTCCAAGCCGAGCACACCAGATGGCCAATACCACTCTCATTGCTAGCTACTAATCAGCCACTTCCATATGATATTTGCCATGAAGAATTAATACAATTAGGTCAGGATGTAAAGACATCATATTATTCATGGCAACAAGCCCAGATTTACTTTTTATTCCTCCTGCAACTGCCTGCAGCCCGGGTGAGGTCAGAATCCAGGTCCATTTGCACTGCAGGGAGCTGAGCTGCTCCAGGTCTCATTGTACAGCACTTCTGCAGCTGCAGCTCTGGTTTTCCTTCCCTAAGAAATACAGTCAAATTCAGATTCAAGAGGAAACCTTGCTAATATATGTCCAAGTACACACCTAACCAAAGGATGATGCCCTTGTAACATCCCTCACCTGTATTTTTCAAGATTTATTTTCCCTTCTTTTTCAGTCACTACATTGGGTGCAAGAAATGGTGATGGAAAATTCATAAAAAGTGACAGACTTCTGCTGGCCAAAGCCTCGGAGCTGGAAAATCACAGAGCAGGGGAGGGCGAGCTATGCCATGCTCTTACAGCCCATCAGGGTGCTTCTCCCAGACTGCTCATCCAGAAGGGAATAAGTGGATCTGTTACAGCATAATTTTTTCTCTCTTTAAATAATTGATGTTTTTTCCTTCCTTTTGTTTTCCATATCTAAGCATCCAAAATATAAATGATTTTTCCTCCAGCAGAGGTTAGCTCAGTGGCAGGAATCAGATTTGTCTGGAAAGGATAATTCCTCTCTGTTCTCCTCTCAGGGCTCATTCCCAGTTTTCACGCACAATGCATTCGATTTTCAAGGCCCTCTTTCTCATGGTTTAAAGCTGTGAGCAAAAGTGGGATTGCCGGCGACACATGGGAGATCAAACCTTGCCTCTTCACTCTGTTAAAAACGCCCAACTATGACTTTGCTCAAGCTGATGGCTTTTTCCCTCTTCCATAGACTCCCTGCCCCTAACAAAAACTCAAGCAGCTGAGAGGCCAGGGCATCGGTGAGACCCACCCAGGCTGTCGTGCCTTTCTCTGTCCCTGAGCTCATTCCCCAGCAGGGATTTGCTGTCTCACCCTGCAGCAGCATCCACGAGCCTGACCCCAAGACAAACCCTCTGCAGCAAACCACGGGATGGCTCTGCTCTGCTCCCTCTGGCTACTCCCAGTTCCAGACATCTGTGTTTACTCCACGACCCATAACAGAGCTGTTTTCCCTGGAAGGGCTCCATCACTGCCTTTCTCCTGCTGCCTACCATGTGTCCATTTCTTTATATATATATATGTATTTTTTTTTCCAAAGAAGGTCTGGATGCTGCTATTTTCAGCACCCTCCCCATGTGCTGGAGGCAATTCATGCTTTGGGACACATGGCAAAGACTGCAGAAATATTTCCTGTTGCTCCTAGGAGAAGATTCCCTAGCAAAAAAAAAAAAAAATAAATTACAGTGCTTCAAAGACCCCATTCCCCATGCACAGCCCAGCACATAGGCAGATGCAGTACTCTTGGCTCAACACAAACCAAAAGCCCTTTGGAGACCCAGAAAGCAAAACAAGATCATCATATCCTCTAAGGCAAAATGCTCTCCTTGTTACCACATTCATGCTGATACACAAGGGGAAGATGACCTTCCTGCCTGATCCCTTAGGGAGCAGACTAGCCAAATTTACTGGACATGGACCTAAACCCCAAACCTGTGTCTGAACAGATCAGTTACAGCCTCCATAGCTGGCCCTGTCTCCAGCAGTGTAGGGAGGGCATGGTCCCTCCCAGGACTGTCAGCCTTCACTCCTGCTCCAAACACACTCTCATTTTTCTCCTCTATGGCAGCAGGACAACCAAGTTGTCATCTCATCACCTCCCTGTAGCAAGACACTGAGGGGCACTAATTCACTGACCAGGACCAACCTCCTGAACTAATGTCCTTCACATTCACATAAATCCTTTCTCATGCTCTTCCGTTTCAATTTGTGACCCTGGGGAACAAAAAGGTTAGTTTAAAGTGGTTCTTATTAAAATCATTATTATACAGCAGGGGAGAAGAGAAGACTGAGGCAGCAGTGGGGGCTGAGTGGAACATCCCAGCTGGGTGGGTGGGAGGTGGCAGAGCAGATCACAGAGGGGATATGCTGGATCCCAATGACCCTTTACAACGTGGAGGCAGAAGCATTTTCCCTTCCTAGGGGGCAAGATTCCTTCTGGCCTGCACTGAGATTTCCCTGCTGACCTGGGTGAACTGGGAGGTGCTTGGCTGGGACTGGAGCCCGCTCAGGCTCACGGGGCCAAGCCCCAGAGCAGCACATGTGAGCACCACCCACCCTCCCTTGTCCCAGCAGCAGGGAGGGGGTCAGCCTAGGAGAAGGGGCTTTGAAGGCTGACAGCCTCAGGTGTGAGCCTGTGACTGAGACATTCCTGCAAAGCAGGAGCAAGAGATTTGTTACCTGGAGAGGGCTGATGCTTGATGAGTGATGTCTTCATCCAGCTGTCCAAAAGCTGCCTGCAGGCAGCTTTGGCTTCGTCATGGCCAAGAACCTGAATGCGAGAATTAGCAAGGTCCTAAAGACATCTGTGAAAGAGTGAGAGAACTGAGAAAAAGAAATATATATATAGCTGGGGAAAGGGTGCCTCTGGTGTTTCCGTGTCAGCTGGCGAGGAGCTGTGGAAGGCTCGCAGAGCTCCCGCCTGCCTGCGTGCTCCTCAGTGTGGGACCTGCAGAAACGTGTTCCCCTCCTCAGGAACTCTGTCCCTAATCTGGCAGCCAGCCCTCCAAAGGGGCATGGCCAAGCAGCCACAGCTCTGCAAAACAGACGCTGGGACCTGTGGAGTCATCAGCATTTTTCTGATTTACAGAACTTTTTTTTTTCGTCCAGTGGTGAGGAGTTCCTGGACAGAGAATGTCAGGATAACAACAAGCCTGTTTTCTTCTGAGAAACCCATCCAAGACTAGTCACGAGTACCCCCATGCACTGCTAGATGAGACTCAGAGGGAGGATTTTGGAGGAGAATATTTGGGTGCATTGTGGCAAGGAGCAAGAGCCTGAAGGAAAGCCCCTTGTGCAGGACAGATGGACTCCTGGGTATCATCCCACCCAGACTGCTGCAAAGCCCTGCCAGCGCAGAGAAATGAGCACATTACTCTGTGCCCTGCTCCCCTTATCTGCAAATCCAGGCTGGTTCATTACCACCATATTTTTAGAATCAGCACATGAGGTTTAATGTATTAGTGCCCATAAAATCCCTTGCATTCCAGGGTGGGAGCTCCCTGCAGCACAAACCTCATGGCTGCCAGAGCACGCCTGTCACTTCTAGGGGCTCACCAGACCACAGCAAGGCACTTCATGGGTACCACCAAATCAGGATCTTTTACCAGAGGGCAGCTCTCTTTTCCTTCCTCTCACATGGCTTTTAGGCTTCATAAAACACAACTCAGAGAAGCCCATCTCCCCTCCATGCAACCACAGTGACAAGGCTTGGCACTGTGCAGATCCAGCTCTTGCTGGGGATGCAGCCCAAACTGTGGCACCTCTGCTGCAAGTGGGAACAAGACCAACCACCAGTACTGAGGGGTCATTTCTCGTCCCAGGGGCTGCTGGAGATTGCTGGGAACAGGATGACAGCTACTGATAATTTCCAGTGCTTGGCCATCAGATGGGAGCAGTTTTCTGTTTTGCTCCTTACCCAGCCTAGGTCCCAGTCAGGGCATCACAGCCCAGTCAGGGCCACAGCAGGAGCCTTGAGACAGCAAAAGGAACCAAGGAGAGAGGCCAGAGACAAGGTGACAGACATGAGACAGGCACTCCCTGCCTGCTCTGCTCAGGTGGAGCTCTTCATGAATACTTTCAGGTTTGGCTAATCTCCTTTCAGAAACAGATTTCAAACACTGTTTCTGAAGGTCCTCGAGGCAAGACAGCTCCAGCTATAAACCTCTGGCTACAGAGTGAAACTTAACCACGCTCAATTTACCTCCCCACCCGAGGGCACATCAGTCTTGCACTGGCTTCTGGAGTTTCAGGTTTATGGCTCAGCAACACGAAGGACAGGAAAATGGATGATCTTGCGTCTTGTCTGAAAGATGCAAGGTCAGAGGGGTTTTCCTAGTCTGCATCAGGGAGAGGATTGTAGATGGTGTTATGGGAAAGGGTAATTCCATTTGTTTGCAGCACCAGAGATGCTGGGAATTTGCTTTCCAGTACATCCCACCAGTCATTGTCACCACATGGGGAGATGCAGGGGACCAGAGCAGGGAAAAGATGCATGGGGATCACATGAAGGTGAAAGAAATCAGATGCAGCCTTGTGCTCTGCAACTGGATGCCAGTCACAGGTCTTCTACTCCTAAACACTCCATTTCTTCCCCAGCAAACACATTTCCACTTCATGCAGTGCCCTGAAAACAACATCTGGGAGGCTCAAGCAACCCCGAGGACCCCAGTATTTGCACAACTCACCCCCAGCCAAGCTCACCACAGCCACAGCAGAGGGGTTAAAAGGCTCCACATATGGCTCCCATTGCTCTTGCTTTTATCCTGGTCATTCCCAGCAGGCAGAGAGCTGGAGGAGGTGGGGAGAAGGAAGAGGGTTGGGAGAGGGTTAAACCTGAGGGAGGCAGGGAGCAGCCTGGCCATGGGTTTTTAGCACAGCCAGCAAAAAAGCTGCCACCCACCCGCCTGGGGGGGACTATCAGGGGTATGTGGTGACTTTCATCTCCAGGTCAGTAGTTCAAATCTGGCCCAAGTCGGGGACAGCAAAGGTATTATGTGAAATTAATTGCTGGTCTCAAGTCCAATTCCTAGTATACGTGTGTCCATTTCAGTAAAACTTGCACCAGCTGAGGCCACTTGAGCACAGGGGCAGAGAAGAGAGGAGTGGGAAAGCTCCTGCCTCATTCCCAGATGGAAACCCCCCTTTGGCAAAGATCAGGGTGGTCAAACAGGGCTTGTCCTGCTCTCTCCGTTTCCAGAGCTATTGTTCTCACCCCACACCTGCTTTTGCAGAGAAATAACTTCGAGATTTCTCAGATTCACATACATCAAGTCAATAATTCAGAGTCATGAGCAACGCTAAACATGATGCTGGATTCTTTCTTTTCCAAGGGAAGACGTCTGAGATAACAGGATGGAGTCAGACACGGAGATTTATAGGGCAGGGACAGACTTTTTGCTCCAATTTTTCACAGTCATTAGCACAACATCCCCCCACCCCCAAGCACAGGAATAAGAACCCATTACTGCTCTGAAGCATGGCCAGGCAGCACCGCTGTGCTCCCAGTGAGAACCAGTGCTCTCCTACAAAAAAAAAAGCAGATGAAAACTTCTGAGGGACAGTCACATCATGAAGATGTTTGAAACAGAAAGTGAAATATCAAAGTACTTTTTAAAAAAATCACATTCATGGAAAAATGACTCAGCTGTTTTAACGGAGCAGGAAAGTATGGGACTCAAACAAAAACAAATTGTCCGTGTTGGCAAACCAATGGTTCACAGCAATTGTGCTCTAAATGGTACTTCCATAGCACCACTTGGGACTAGGGGAAAACACACCAAACCTGCCTTTGCTGCTCCTGGTGTGTCTTTAGGGCTGCCAGAAATAGCTGTAACATACAGGACATTTTTGTTTTCCTCCTGGACAGTGGCTCCAATGGCTGAGCAATGACTTCAAGCACTCCCAGCATTTATTTTCCACATTGAAAATGGACACCTCACACCTCTGCCCATCTCCCACACCAGGGCAGGGCTGCCCTCCAGTCCCTAGGACAGACTCACCCCCAACTAATGCTCACCCATGACACACACTAGCTCTCTCTTGCTATCCAGAAGCATTACCTTGTTTAATTCCCCTGCGAAAAATGACAGCAGTCAGTCTCAGCTGGGAAATGTTGCTTGTCCCTGGAGTTACAGCCCTACCTCTCCTGACTGCTCGCCTCTCCCAATTAGGAGCAAATCTGCCTCCTGCCAGGCAGCAGTTCATTCTGCCCCTACAGCCCACCCCATACAGGCTCCCATTTAAAAATAAAAGATTGCCTTTTCTGAGCTGCTTATTGCTGCCTGCACTGACAATAATTCTGTGGAAATTGGTCGTTGCCACTGCTGATGGCCATTAGCATGCTGACCTGCTTTGACTTTGCCATCAGCTTTGAATATCAAATCAGTGATTAACGACTTCCAGTAATGACCCTGCCAGGAGCATCCCTGTGTTTCTCCAAGAAGGTACCCTATGAACTAGATCATTACAGGAGCTTGTCATTCGTCAGCAATTTAAAAGCTGATAAGTCAGCAGCACACACTTGGGGATGAGGCTGTGCTGCTTTCCTTGATGTCTGTTGTGCTTTTCCTTTACCACCAGCAGAGACAGATAACGTTCACATGGTTATGGCCAGCATTGTTTGCTTAACAGCACCTGAGAGAATAAAATGAGGAGAATCACTCCTTACTTGCCCCCTTCTGAACCTCTTCCCGAAAGCCCTAATATTGATCATCTAAGGCTGGGATTCAAAAAAGCCAAATTACATCCAAAATTTCTTGTGCAGTTATAGCTCAAAGACACAATTGTTTAAAAATAGTGTCGTGCACTGTTTCAGCAAAAATGCATTTTTCCAGCTCCAAAAAACAGTGGCAGATGAACTCTGATATTTGAGGTGTCTGTGTTGTGTTAATTAGCAGCCAACTCCCTACGTGCCTGCTTCCTCAGCCTGTGAGTGTAAAAGCAAGTCCTGCACATGGCAGAGATGATGCAGAGCAGGTGCATCACTGTCCAGGGCAATGCACAAAGCATGCACTGAGGAGTACAAAAAGCCTCAGAGACAGCCTGCTGGGCAAACCTCTCCTCTGCTCTGCGCAGGTACCTTAACTGATCACAGAAAAACAAAGCTTTCACAAAGCCTGGGCCAGAAAACCTAACCCAAGGGTTTTAAGAGCATCCAGTCATCCCTTTGATACTTTTACAGGGCTTTCAGAAGAGCTCCCTGGAGCTGCATCAAGCCCCAGCTCTGCAAGGAGCAGGTGAGCCATGCTTGGAAGCTGCCTTCACATCTGCAAGCACTTTATGGTCCTAGAGAGGAAGAAAGAGGAAGAGGAGACCCTCTAATGAGGTTATTACCAGTGTCTGGCACTGCAGCAAGGCTGTACAATGCCTGCTGCACTCCTTCCTCCTACAGGAAAGGAAAACCCTTAGTGGGAAGGATTTAAAGGCTCTGAGACTCCAAAGGGAGCACCTCTCAGTAGACAGAGCCAAAGAGCAGTTTGGCAGGCAAAGAAAAGGTTTCAGGTATTGTCAGCAAACCAGCAGCAAAATAAACAGCAAAATACCTTCAGCACCAGATATGCTTGTGTGTTTACAGTCTTGATTTACCTGGCAGGTGAGATAATTTAGTCTTGTTGGGGAGCATTTGCTGCAGAGCCCCTCCTTGCCTCAGTTTCCTTCTTATTTACAAAGGGTTAACTCTGCCTCCAAGACAGCCAGAAGTTCCTATTTCCTCCTATTTCCATCTATTCCAACGGTAATAACCATGTCCCAGGAGGAAGGAAACCATCAGGCAAAAGCCATCACTCACATCAGCGTTGCCAGCAGGCCCAGAGACACAGAACAAAAAGCTGTTTTCCCTGACCCCTATTCCCACACAACACTGACAGGGACTGATCCAGCAGTGAGTACAGAGCTACCCCAAGCTCAAAGAGACACATCCTAACGCAGGGATGAGCCACATCTTCCTCCAGGCCCCCAGAGACCCCACCTTCCATCACAGCAGCCCCTCAGTCCCTGCAGACAGCTCTGCCTCTCACAGCTGTGAGGCAGCAAGAGGGAAACAGCCTCAGAACCATCTCCTCACAGCCTGAGCTCCCGCACTCTCCCCTCGCAGCCCGTCTCACTTGTTGGGAAAGCACCACAAGAAAGAAGTAAAAGAAGAAAGCTCTGATTTTTCCTTGCAAGCAGTTGAACAAGCAGACACTCCTCAGGAAGCCCTGCCAAAGCTCCCTTCTCTTACCTGCTTTTGGGAAAACTTCTGGATCTTTTTATTAGTTTCGTTTCAACCTCAACCCCCCAACACATCTCTCTTGGTTCTGGTTTTCAGTTCTTCCACTTGCCTCATAGCACATTTCCAAATCACGACAAAAAAAAACAAACAAACAAACAAACAATCCCAAGCAAACAACAACGAAAAGAAATCAATAACCAAAACCTTCCCCCTTTCCAACAAGAGCTATTTCCTTTTCCAGCCTCCCTTTAGTAAGTTCGGTGAGGAGCTAGCTTCCTCCAAGGCTCCCATCAGAGCTTCTTATCAATTAGGGTAATTGGCACCCAGCTGAGCCTATCTCCCTGTTGGGACCCATTAACACTCAATCAAGACAACCCCAGGCTTTGCCTTCCTCCCCGTTACAGCTCTCCTCTCTATCAGTGCACAGGTCTGTGTACAAAATCCTCCGGAGGCCGTGGGCTTGTCCATCCATCCCATCTGGCAAGGCAGGGATAATGATAATGAGTGTAATGAGCAGGCGGTGCTCTCGGGGAGCTCTAGCGCTGGGGCCATGCAATTAGCCTTGCCCCCATGTCACAGCACCAGCTTTCTGAGGGAAAGGTGGAGATCTGGGAATTGCAGGGTACCCCAGGCAGAGCTGCCTTGCTAGAGGTGGCATCGGGTGGGGGATTAGTCCCTGGTGCCCTCTGCTAAGCACTAGGTCCAGCATCTCCTGCTTGTGAGAGCTGCACCTCTAATTTTCATGGCCTTGGGTATACCTAAGTCACCTTTTCAAGGGCTTTTTTCCCTTTTATCTAATCACAAGGGTCAGAAAACAAATAATAGCAATCCGACATGCAGGAAACAAAAGAGCACCCTAATCTTCTTTAACCTTGTGCTTTCTTTAAAGCCTGGATTTACTTTGCTTGGCTGTTTGGAGCTGATGCCCTGGGACACTTTCAAGTGGCTGTGTGAGGCTGGCCCAGTTGTTTTCTGTGTCCTCTACCACTTCCATAGAATCCCCCAAGACTGCAGCCCCTCTTAAACCTTGAGGCCATGAATCCCAGAGAAAGCAGCTTTCTCCTTCCCTCTCCTGGCCACGAGCCGTCTCCCCACTTGAAGCTGTCAGCATTGTGCTGAACCCCTCCAGCTACCCCCTAGACATACTTTAAATCCCCTGTCAAACCCACAGGCTCACATGGCTTGATCTGCATCCACCTGTCTCTTCCAGAGCCGTGTCTTGCTCAGTTGTGCAGCCCTGAGCAAACCCAAGCAGCACGTGTTCCTCCCTTGCTCTCCTCTGGGATTTATTCCTGTGCCATGCATCTCCAAACAGCACACCAAGGTTTGGTCTACTTTAAATATGCACATGAAAATATCTATGTCGGCATTTCCATGTCTGTATAAAAGCAGGGGGACAGGGAAAGGGAAATTTGTCACATGACCTTGCAACTCAGAGCCAGCCAGAAAGCATTTTGTCTCCCATGTTTCTGAAAATAACCGGCGCACATTTGACTTCAAAGTAATAAACAGCGCAGACATTTTCCAGCCATATTTTTATCACTGTAGGGGGATGCAGCAGGAGAGTGGGTTAGTGAACTAGTTTTTCTCTCTGCTGTTCATGTTCTGGATGAATTGGAGCATCCAGAAAAATTATCTGTTCCCGGGTGAAAATTGCTTTTCTTTGCCCCTTCCTTTCTCTGCTTTCCAGGAGTGTCAGGGAATTCACACCAGCATCAAGCCCCATCTCCCTGCTGCTATCCAGCCCACAGGAGAGGGAGGAACTGGCATTGCCCTGGGAGAAGGGCTCTCTGCCTCTGCCTGGTGTGTGGATACCATCTGTCTTGAGTGTCTCAAGTAATTTACTTCCCATTTTTGAGGTGTTTGAGCTAATGATACTAATTTATGTCCAGCATATTAGACTCCTAGGGATTCTTGTCGGGACTGACCTTCTGATGGCTCTCCTGTTTAAGCCTGACTGTATTCTGCTCACATTTCCAGATCAGCCACGTTGTGCCTGCAGCCCTTAATGACTGTACTGCTGCTCTCATGAGCAAACTCCTAATTAGCTGCCCTGCAGTCCCAGATGCCAGAGCCCACTGCCAGCATCACCCCACGACCCCAGTCAGGCACAACTCCACAATGCCTGGCATTCCTGGGGAAGCTGTGAAGGTGATGAAGGTGTGCTCAGGGTGTCCCAGAGCCCCCCAGCATGAACAGCAGTGAATCCTTACATCAGTGAACTCATTCACAGCGAACAGACTCTCCCCTGTGAGATCTCTCTCAGGAATTCTGCACCAAGCTGTGGAAGTGGTAACTCAGTGTTCCTTGCACAACAGATCTGGGATCTCATCTGGGCTGTGTGGGCTTGGTTATTTCCACCCCGTACAGATAACAACAAGAAAAGATGACTAAAGATATGGCCACAGGGTCTGGAAGTAATAATCTCCTGAGATCTATGGCCATCCTCAACACTCACACTTTCAGCAATCTCAGGAAAGATATTTATCCATGCCCTCTCTGGTTTCCCTCCTGGCACATCTGTGACTTATGGCAAAGTAGAAGTATTTTCTAAGAGTTGTGTCCTAATATTGAGCCAAATAGTCATCCAACCCATCGATTAAAAAAG
>JAHLSL010013382.1:321703-343749 GCA_025920805.1 Petroica traversi
ACATAATGTTTCCCTTCATATGTGTATGGACCAGGGAGAAACAAGTCTACGCTTTTGGGTGGAAGTTAAAAAATTATTTACATTCTTCTCATTAGAGAACACTTAGCATTTTTTTCCAAAATTATTCCTTTCACCTGAACAGCAAAGACTTTTAGGAAGAACTTGGCAAAAGACAAAAATACCTCACCCAGTTCCTCCCAGGGAAAGGAACAGGTGAAGGGGCCATCCACCACCACATCAAAGCAGAGCTCCCCGCTTTGTAGTGCCATGAATGGGTCTCGTTTTTGTCCTCCTAACAAGTGGGTCCCGTGTGGAAGAGGGACACATTGATTCTCCAGCCTACTTTTAACGCTGCGGCAAAACCAATCAACTTGATGTCATCGACGGCTTTTGAGACGCTGACTAAGGATCTCTGGAGGCCGGAGGGAACAATACAACCTGGAAAGCCCTCCTTCCTTTCAGCCTGCCCTGCACTTCCCCTCTCGCCTTGTTCTCCCTCTCCTCTTTATTAAGCCGCTTTTGTGGGGCTTTCACCCATTCTCTCCAATAGTGAAAAAGTCCAAGCGAGCGAATCTCCTCCTCCTCCTCTTTTTTTTTTTTTCCTTTTTTCTTTTTTTCCCTCCCCTTTTCTCTCATCCTTTTTTAAAGTGGTGCTTGCAGGGGATGGCGGGGCTTTCAGTGCGGTGGGGTCCCTGCCACGCCGCTTTGTTGGCATTGTGCTTCCCGAGGCGGTGCAGGTGCAGCGGGGTTTTGTCTGCGTGTTAAACACGGGATAATTAGCCGGAGGGAGGGGAACGGGCATTGGAAGCATTCATTACACATTATTCAGGTTCCGCAGGAACAGTGATCTGCCCTCTTATCGCAATCCCGGCTTCTTTCTGCCCCGGCTGCGAGGCAGGAGAGATTTTGGGAGGCAGGATCACGCCGGCGTGGGTTCACTCATTTCCTCTACACTTGTGCGTTTGCCACAATCAGGGCAGACATCTCTGATGGGAAGAATAAATTGCCATCAGCTCTCCACAGCATTTCCACACCCCGGGAATGTGAAATGACATATTGACTCAGGAAGCCAGGGAAAGACACAAAGACCTGTAAAAGAAACACAAATAGCCTGCACATAAAACACCACAGACAGCCCTGGCATCGAAGGTTAGTGAGTGAGGGTCTGCCCTGACTTCAGCAGTTTTTCTTTGCAAGCTCTCATGAAAATAAATCTATAATGCACACCATATGCAGTTTAAGTGGCATTCAGTCTAGATATTTATTTTGAAAGACAAGAGTTTTCACTTGGATTCATTTGTCACTAAAAAGGAGAAAGAAGAGTCATAAAATAAGCAAAACTTTGACCCAAATCCAGAATATCCACAGCAGCAATTCCACAAAGCAACAGATATAAGTTTCATCCCAGGTATTGCTTGCTCCAAGGTGTTTGGCAGCAGCTCACTCCAGGGCAGCACTTGAACACTCACGGATTAAACCCCAGTGATGGCCAAAGTTCGTGGAATGGGCACAAACCCCCGAGAGCTGTTGGAAACAAAAAGGGAAGTTGTTGGGAGTTGAGGACTCTATATTCCCTCGGGTTCTTCGACCTCGCATTTCCAGAGTGAGCTGCTCCTTATTCACACCTCCCATTTGTTAGCCCAGCCAGGTCAGAGCAAATTCCATGTTGATTTAGCAGCATTTTACATTTACTTTGGACTGGCTTTGTGCTGGTGTGAATAACTTCGTAAGTATCAGGCGATCAGGGGAGCAAAGATGTGCAAGTAAAGCAAATAAACCATAGGAAAATCTGGAAAGGAACAGTTCCAAAAAGTCACTCAAATATTTTTGATCCGCAGAAATGAGGCATCTACATCAAGTCTAGGTGACAGTTACAGTTATTTCTGCTACAGGCCAGGTCAAAAATTAAAAGTCTTATCTTTTATTTCCCCCATCAAGCAAAGGATAGCCCTGCAGAGCCCGTGTTTGTGGGAGTTTTCCACAAAGGGTTTCAGGCAACATAAAATGTTCCTGGCACCGCTTTCAGCTGTGTGTCCCAGAGACACTTAACTCTGTACTTAATTCAGGTTTAATAGGCTGCGATTATATTAAATAAATACCAGCTGAACTGATTATTTAATACGCAGTTATAGCTGTTTTTAACAGCCATGCAATTGACTGTTACATCTCAATAAACGTATGTTTCTCATCGATCACCTAGTATTTTATTTTGCATCCCATAATTTTCCTATATAACTCTCAGGCTTTGAAAGTATCGCTGGGGGCTCCGAGCTGGTCCCATTTGCAGCAGGAACATGCCCAGGAGCTGCTACCTTTCCAGGGACTCATCCAAGGTTAGGTCAGTCCCTCCCGCCTCCTCCCCGCGTTTTCAGGTAATTCAAAAACCAGGTTTCAAAATTTCCAGGTTTGGAAATTGCTCCCTGCATCCCTGCAGGCCCTGTCCAGCTGCTCCATGCCAGTGACACAGCTGCATGCCTCCACCCCGGCGCTGGCCTCCCCGCAGGAAGCCAGAGATCACTCTGCTCTCAACAGCCTGTAAAGGGTTTAAACTTTCAAGAGCCTCTAGAAACTGTATAATCTGGATTTTTATCCTTTGAAATTCAGAGTTCCTCACCCATTGATGCTCCCCACCACTGATATTTGTGTTCTCCCCTCCGCTATGGCTTTGCCTGCAGCTCTTCCGAAGGCCTTTACTCAGCTAAGTGGCATCTCCATCCCAGCACTGTCAGGCATTTGGAATGATTATAAGATGCATAAATAAGAAACTGTTTCTAAAAGCTGCATCTCTTTGCAGCCCGCCGAGGGGAGTAACAAGCTGTTATAAAAAGCACATTTGCTGAGGTCTGACAACTGCAGCACAGAATGCACATGAGTTGTGAGCAGGGCTGGTTATCCCAGCTAATCCCTGCACTGCTCCAAAGACAGTGTCAAAATAAAAATGATGCATGTGCGTATTTAATTAACTGCTGGTGTTGCTATAAACAAAATGGGGTTTTTAAGGGATGCATTTTACGAAGGCTTTTTGCCAAGCATCGGCAGAAACTGCAGGCAAAGCCATTTCCATGTATTATAGCAGTGGAATTTCCATGTTCCAACAGAAATTTCAGGGGGACACAGCAAATAGCAGGTTATTTTTCTGATTTGTGTATGTCAGTGTAAGGTCAGCGAGCCTGAAAATACAAATGTAATTCAAAAAGTGTCAGGGAAAAGAATAAAAAGGTGTTTTGCACTATTTAGCGCTGCCTACTCTTTCAGAATAAAAAAGACAAACCCCTCCACATTCCTGGCTGTCACAAGTTGCACTTTTCTATTCAGACCCCAGCCCACCAAAGCCAGTAGTAATAAATGCTCAAGAGCCAATAAACACTCCTGGATTTAGCCCTGGAGAAGCACATGATAAAGAATAGACAATTCTTTGTTATTGCCATATGTAGCCCCCTCCTTAAAATGCCCTGACACGATTTCTCAGGCAATAAATCAGCTTTCTTTTGCTGATGTGCTAAAGCCCATCTACATACCATAAAAGCTTCTTTTTCCTCTCCACATTCAATATCCATACGATGGCTTTAATCAAAAGCAAGAGCATGTGCACAAGAAGAGAAAATGCAGATCTTGCACTTCTGAGAAATAATTCTTTTTGCAACTTAATACTCCTCTGAGCAAGTGGAAAAGTCTCATCCTCACCCAGCCAGCATGATCTTTATGTGCTTTATATTTTCCTGACACAGTCACAGCTCTGCACCGTTCCATCATATGGTAGAGGTATTAATTCACTATTTCCTGCATTATACAATCCCCACTTCCTTTCCAGTTTTCTCACTCTAATGATGCTATAATAAAAAACAGAGGTAATAATGAAGCTGGAAAATAGTGTAATTTCTAGCTGGCTGGAGAAGAGCACAGCTCTGGAAGCTGCCTTGCTACTAACTTATTACATGAGGGTTTTTGAACAGTGTCTGAATGACTACCCGTGAGCCACCTGGAAAATCTGCCAACACAGCATTACTGGATCTCCAGAGCAGCACACCAAGGACTGACTCACCCATGGACAGAGCCAGGTGGACCAAAGATTCAACAGCTGGGGGCTGTGTTCAATATTGACAGCAAAAATCCCTCAAATGGGGTGGATTTTGAGGTCGAGTTAGAGCTACTGTGTGTGCTCAAACACAGTAAGGAGTCCAAGATTCAAGGGTTGCTTCTGCTCCCAAATTCCTCCTGCTGCACCACCTGGGTACTGCCACATCCCTGGCACAGGCTTTGCTCCTCCTGATCGCACTGGAATAAACAGGATCTGAATCAGGACATTAAAATGAAGATTTTTAATGAGCAATTTGGAGATAACATTTCCTTTCAGCACACCCAGAGACACACCTTTCCCCATAAGCTCTGCCCCTCATCTGATTTTCAACACCTCATTCATGCAGCCATGGCAATTCCTTATACAACTGCCTTTTCCCAAAAGAAGTCCTCATGAAACGGTTAAAGATACTGATCTTCTGACTGCCTGCAGCTTCCAGAACTCCTAATACCAGGGGAAATGGCATTTCAAAAGCTGGATGCTCCTGAGAAATGCAGTCATACCAAGGAGACAGTACCTTGGATGCTTTTCTCAACCAAGCAGAAGAAACACCCTCCTGCTCCCACTGCACAGCCACAGGAGCAGCTGTGAGGAAGGGACTGCCATCTCCAGAAATTGTGACAATGACAGCTTCTTGTGTAATCACTAAATCAGGAATGGAGAAGTGGAGAGCAGACCATGGAGAAGGCAGTCCTCAGTGCCAAGGACATAGAGTTTCAAGGTCTCTGCTCCACAGGCCCCTCGAGCTGAACCTCAGGGCTCACTCTCATCTTCCATTAGCCTCCCTCAAATGCCTCATTTTGTGCCTCACCTTCCACATGGGAGAGCAGAGTCAAGCAGGACAGGCCTGGCCTTACCTTCTCCAGCACAACAGAGGTTTTGCAGAGGAAAATGTACCTCTTCAGCTCTGCAGAGCACAGGACAGAAACACAAAATGTGGGATCTCTCTTATGGACACCAGCTGGAGCATCCCTCCAACATGGGGGTTACCCCTCCACTACCCACAAGGAAAAGTTGGGCAGAGAAGAAGCAGGGACAGGGGCTCACACTGAGCAGCCAGACCTGTGTCTCATGCAGAGACACAAAATCCTCGTGTGGAAGAAAGAGTGAGAGCTGCTGTGCTCATCTGCCTCCTGTGGAACAGGAGCCTGCACCCCAGCCCTGCCCAGCTCCTGCAATTACAGAGAGCTTTGGGGGCAATAAACAGCACCCAGCTGGTTGCAGCACAGGCCAGAGCACTTGGGTTTCCGTGTCTGGAGTCTCTGCAAGCTTTGCAAGACTTACCAAGGAAACATTTCCACAGGTGCAGCTGGAAGGAAGTGCTGGATGCCTGGATGGATGGATGGATGGATCCAGAGTCACCAGATCTCTCACTGGGCAAAATGCTGCCAGCCCTGATTTCCAGGGCAGGTGGAACTGAGCTCCTGGAGAGCAGGAGTGCCACAGTGCAAAGGAAAGTGGCATCCTGCACCCCCTTCCCACAATAAAGGAGCAGTGGGTGTCCTGCACCCCTCACCTGGATGTCAGCACTCTCCACAGGTCTGTGCACCTGCAGAGAAAATCCCCCAGAGCAGAAGCAGATCCCAGACTGCATCAGCTACTCCATACATTGAACAGAAACACACACCATCCATCTTCCCTCTGAAGGGAATTTCATGCCACCACTTCAGCTTTTTGATCCAGTAGCTGTCACCTGAAGCAGGCAGAGCTTCCAAGCACGACCACAAAGGCAGAGACAGCTGCTTGATGCAGCACTATTCAAAACATGCCCAAACACATGATGGATACAGTGTCTGAGTGCTTTGACCTTCAAACCTCTCCCTCAGCTTTTCCACAGTCTGCAGTCAGATACGATGGTTGTTTCATTTATTTGGGGTATGTGGGCAGAGATAGGTGTCTGTTGACTGATGGTATCAGGTTGCATAATTTGCTTTTAATTTATATCTGTCCTCCCAAAGTGTCTAGTGTGGGGAATAAAATAGATCTGAGGATAAAACAATGGCTTTGGGGCGGGAGGGATGTACAGAACACACAGTCCTCAGCTCCCCACACACGTCAGCCTCTGCTGAGCACCTGAAAAGACATTAACAGCTCCTGTGGCATTTAAACTCTCATGTAAGCTAGAAAATTAAGCCCAAGTAGTTAGAGCCCAGCTAGAACTGCTTTTGGAGCAGATACCAGAAAATAAAAAATCTGGGATTGTATTAACTGCAAGCCTGTGCTAAAGAGATGCTCAGGCAAGCCAAGAGTCAAGGAAGTACAGAGAGAGTAGGTGTAGCAAGAGAGGTCAGAGACAGCCAAAACATACCATCCTGTGAGCTCCTTGGCTTTTGGGAGGGAATGACAGGCCTGAACAATGAAGAACTGTCCTGGCATGGGCTGGCAAGTTGGCTGAGAGCAGGGACAAGGAAAGAAGGAAGCAGAAATTGGTCATTAGAGCAAAATGAGCAGGAATAAGACCCAAAACAGCTACAGCACAGGGCAAGCTGGACAGGTGAGAGCAGCTGGTGGGACTGCCTAGCACCTCTGCCAGCCACAGAGACCGGCCAGTCCCAGGCCTGGCAAGATTGATCTGGAACTTGTTCACCAGGCAACTTTTTGAGACTTTAATTAGGACAACAATCTCTTCACTTGTCAGTGCACAAGTTTGTTGTTTCATTTACAGCTCCTTCTACTCTGCAAGCAGGAGAGCAGCTTGTGTTTGCAGAGACTGGCAGGATGTGTTAATTATTCCTGAGACGCTGAGAATTTTCTCAGCCTTTGTAGTCACACCTGACCTCTGCATCTGCAGAAAAACATTTTAATGCACTTCTCACCAGATTCCATTGCAGTCATATTCAGCCATCCTGCCTGTGGCTTGTCCCTCTGAAAGCAGGTACATGCCATCCCTGCCCTCCTAACCTAGCCCCACACATCAGCAGATCACCTCTCTCCATGTGAGGGGAAGGACACAGGCACTGCCTGGCACCTCACAGTGTGGCCACCTCTTTGAATGAGCATATGATTAATATAAAAATCAAGCACAAGGGCAAAGGATCTCTGTTGGTCCCTGCCAGCATCCCTGCCTGCTCACAGGAAAAGTGTCTTCTGCAGCCCAAGACCCTCTTATATCACAGTGGTGATCAGCTGACTCATTTCTTTCTCTCCAGTTGCTTTTTAACACGTAAAACGTGCTATCCAGATTTAAATTGTCCCTGTGCACAAAGCGGCAGTGGTGCATTTAACCCACCTGGATTCCCCTCTTTGGGCACTCAGGATTCTGTTTATGATAGGCAAGAGCCCTAAACTGCTTTGCACTGCAGCGTTGAACCAGATAGTCATTCACACACTGAATTAACTTGTCTGAATCCCAGGAAAGATGAGGGACCATTGTGTAAAAAGCCCCATGTAAAACAAATGTTCATCCAGTTTGATTTGTTTTTAATGCCTCAGCTCACGTCAAGTCTCAGCTGGGATCTGACAGCTTATTTCCACTAACTGGGGTAAACCCAAAGAGTCTGGGAGAAACATTCAAAATAAATTCAATATGAGCACTGGTCACTCCCAGCTCCATCACTCACATTGGAAGGAAGGAGCTCTTTTCCTTGCTTATCTCCCACTGTTTGCTGCCTGGCCCTGCAATGGCCAGCAAGGAAAACATATCCATGCCAACATCTGAACCTCCCCATGCCTTGGTAACTGCCTTGCCTCACTACCTCATTACAAAGTACAGCAAGACTCCAGGCAAAACTGAAGGGGAGCCTGAGACCAGCAGAGAATTTGAGCTCCTGAAAGTAGCAGCTGCTTAGAAACAAAGAAGTTTAGAAGTAAAACAAAGTAAAGTAATTTAGGGGTCAAACAACACACAGAAAGAAACAGTAAGATCCAGAGTAGGATCAGAATTTGAACATCTAGTAGGTGAATGAGCCATCCAAGGGACTCTGTGGCTCTGTGAGAGCCACATCCAAGTGACTCTGTGAGAGGGTGAGAAGTCCCAGGAGCCAGGACAATTCTCAGGCAGAGAAAAAAACTGTAATTTCAGCAGAGCTAACCAGTAAGTCAGACTGGGTCATATAAAAATGATTTCTCTTACTCTTGCACTTGGTGAATGTTGGATCCCAATAGTGGCTGAAGGACCTCCAGGCTTTCAGGTTTGCTCCATACACAAGTGGGTCTCAAGAGATGGGGTGAGCCATGCTCTGTGCCAGATTAACTTGATAGCCAGCATTTGGTTATTCAAAGCTGGAACTGTGGGAAACCCTTAGAGACTTCTCCCTGGGGTATCTCCACCAGTTACCTAGAAACCCAGGCTGAGTTTTATGGGCAGAAAATATGTTGGGAGGCATGTTTGCCTCATCTGCTTTAAAAAAGAGCTATTTTCCCCTTTTCCCCACCCAGCAATTTCATTAGTTGAGAGCTATTTATGGGCTTTAACTACCCCTCTCTTCTTTGCAGCCTGGATTTCCCAGCCTTAAGAACATCCCAGCCCTTTCCACTCGCAGGATTGTGGCCTCACCCAGAAGCAATCAGCCAGAAGCAAGCTTCCATGGTATCCACAGGACTTTGTGTGAATAAGAAACCCTTTATGAGCCTAATACCCCTGCATGCTGTGCTGAGACCTCAGAGAAAACCACTTGTGAGACAGACTTTGGTGGGGAGGGGGCGGGTGAAATTGGTTAGGGGTGAGGGCAGCCAGCCTGTGATTGAACCCAGCAAGTTTTCCACTTGATTATCCTCTCCTTTTGTCCGGGGTCGTGCGGGGATTTCTTTGCAGCCCGTTTGCTGAGCATCACAGAGCAAAGCACTGGCTGCTCGTTATCCCTGCGCACCAAGCAGGGCGTTCTCCCTCCAGCCGGTGGCTGCGGGCTGCAGGAGGGATTTCCCAAAGTTAGAGCATCGCCTTAACAAAGCAGAAGGGGGGCTCAGTGGCAGGGAGGGAGGCCAGAGTGTTAGCCTTTCACCTCTGGACGCCGTGGCTCAAACCCTGGCTCAGGTTACCAAAGAAAGCCACTCTGATGCTCTGCTCCCTCTCCAAGCAGCCAAGCCAGCAGATGAGCACCCCTCGCTTGGCCCCAGCATCCCACATCCCTCCCCAGGATGCCCGTGCTGGGGCTTCACTTCCCGGGAATCCTGGCCAGACTGACAGTTTCATGGCTACAAATTGCCAGAGCAAAGGCCAGCAGCACCCAAGACTGTGAAGGTGAAGGCAGGCTGGGAAGTATTTCTCCATTTATTTCCCTTGGATTTGCTGATCATTTTTCTCCAACTGCACCAGCTGAAAATTTACTGACCCTTTCTCTCTTTGTCATTCTGAAACTCTCTGTGACAAACGAGGCAGCTAAAAATACAGAAAAAAAATGTAGTTTAACTGCAAACTAGCTAGGATCATCGCTTTTCTGTGGGGAACTCTGCTTTACGTGGGCTGAGCTGCTGGGGGATTTATTTCTTTAATTACACTAGAAAGAAGCAAAAAGAATTGATTCTGGGGGGGGAAAAAAACAAATGTGACCTCAAAAACCATCTCAAGCTCCTCAGACTGTTCCTGGAGATAAGGCTGAGCTTTGGCACTCAGAAATGTACTTTTAGAGAGGAAAATTTTTGCTATTCTTCCTTATATTTAACCACAGCCACCAGCTGGGAATTTTTGTAACAGCCTTCTGGGAACAGTATCAAGGACAAAAATGCAGCTTTAGAGATGAAGGTAGAGCAGTTTAATGAAAGTTTAAGAAGTGGCTTCCAACAGGAGAGATGGGGTTTTAATTTTATCTGAGATATGGCCTGCTTAGAGGTCCGGCATAAGTTTAAATTATTTGCATCTATAAAGTGCTCTGGTTTAGTTCAGGAAAAAGTGAAGTTGAGGTGTTCTTCCAAACCTGATCTCCTGGCTCTCTCAAAGAGGATATTTTTACAGGGACAGTAGACTTCTCAGCACTTCTAAATTTCCTGCTTCCTGACCTAAAGGAAAGTGGGATTGCTGAGGTTTGCTGATTCATGGTGAGGCAAACGTCCA
Organism: Petroica traversi; assembly: GCA_025920805.1. Classification (NCBI taxonomy): domain Eukaryota; kingdom Metazoa; phylum Chordata; class Aves; order Passeriformes; family Petroicidae; genus Petroica; species Petroica traversi. Next base: position 331,771 of record JAHLSL010013382.1, read on the forward strand.
GATGCTTTTGAGATCGGGTTGGATGGGGCATTAAGCAACCTGGTCCAGTGGGAGGTATCCCTGCCCATGTCCAAACAGTGGAAACAGGTGAATTTTAAGGTCCCTTCCGACTGAAACCATGCTGTGATTCCCTGTGCAAGTGATGGATGGGGCAGGAGGACAGCTGGAAGTGGGCTGCAAATTGAGTTACCGGACAGGTTCACCCATTCTCAAGGCCAGGCTCTTTGACCACGTACAAAATCAGTTCCCACACGGTGTTCCAGGAGAAACCAGTCAATCTCAGGTACATCACGCATGCCAGAGGATCATCCCTCCAGCAGCACAAACATCCAGGGGCTTTGTGACCACTGCCTTTCATGTCCTCTGCAAGCTCAGACCTTACACAGCCCACTGGGGTGCTCTCAGCAGACCTGGATGTGGCATACAGACAGCCTAGAGCCAACCAGTGTGAGCACAAGGTCTGAATTTGGGGCTCTGGGCTTCTGAACCCACCCATCTGTCCCCACAGGCACCCCACGGGGGCTCAGCTTGGACAAGTGAGTTTTCCCTGCTCACATCACATCACTGCTCTGCAGGAAGCAGGGACCACCATGGCTGTCCAGCAGCCTCGACCCACTGGTGCTATTTTAACTTCAGGCATTTCTTTTCCCTTCGTGGAGGGAAAAAACAAATACAAGACCTTTTGCACCTGGTGAGGAACGGCTGTTTGTTTAGACAGCCAAATGAAGTCATCGCTGAGACACGATGCCCTCACACCCCCTTTAATGCTCACTTGCCAGAAACCCTAATGGAGTGAAATGACCCATCACCATCCGCAGCTGTCTGATACAGCCAGGAATGTTCCTGCCTCCTCCTCAGTCTCCTCTAACCCTACAAAAGCCAAACTTATCATTGCCACTTAAGACAAACAAAAAAAGCCACCTCCCTAGAATGAAAAGGAGGTGGAAATTACTGCACAACCAATTTTTCCTGCAAATTGCCCTGTGAACCTTCTAATGAGGGCCACAGCACCCGAGCCTGCCCTGCTCTGGGTCTGGCCAAAGCATTTCTCCAACCCCCAGCCCAAGCAAAATTGCCCTAAAGAAGCTCCACGCTTTAACACCACTCCTCAAGACAAATGGAAAACTAAGCATTTTTAATTTGCATTTTTAAACAAATGCTTCTAATATCCAGACCATTAACTTGGCTATGAGGCTTTCACAGCAAAACTTGTTACCCACTGCATGCTTTGTTGTCACTAAGATATATTAAACACTATTAATTGCGATGCCTTCCTATTATGCTATTTGGAGACTTGCCACAAGCCTGCTTCCGCCCAACCTGTATTGTGCTGTGAACCTTGGAGGCATTTTAAACATCTCCTGCAAAATTCATGAACGTGAAAAGAAGCCTGTCTACGTTTCCAACATCTTGAGGGGCTGGGGAGCCTTCCTGAAACCCAGTTCAGGGCTCATCCTTAGCAGCTACTACATCTCAATCCAAGCAGCCAAGCCCCCTCTCAAGCCCTGATGATCACCAAGGTCCATGTGCACCTTCCTCCTAATGAATATAGGCTTATGGACATCTCATGCATTATTTACCAAGGTGTGCTTATTATGATTGCAATGATTTAAGGCAGTTTGTTACAGGCACAGCTCTGAGTGATTGCGATCAATAGAAGAAACAAGAACAAGCCAATCTGCATAGAACAACAGCCCGGGTCCTCAGGGGCTGTGCTTCCCTGCTTAACCCTTCCCCGCCCAGCACATTGTAATGTGTTTGATAGTCACAAAGAGTTGGTTTCCTTCCCTCATGCACTCCCCACTCTGGTTAGGCTTTCCAAGGGATTCTGCAGCTCCTCCAGCTGTTTGTTGGGCAGGATCCCATGTGCAGGCACAACATTCCTCATGGTGTTTAGCATGCACCTTGGATGTGCCTATACTCATTAGCACATGCCATGCCCCATATACAAAACCTCCATCTCTTTCCCCAGACACAGAATTAGAAACAGTGGCTTTTGCTACCAGCTGGGGACATCCCAGGTTAAAGCCCTGAAGATGAGGCAGCAAGTATGAAGCAATTCCTGCAGACAAGTAGCTGGACACTGATCCTGCTTCCCTGAAAGGTGGTGGGAGCTTCCCCAGCGAGAACTGGAAAGAGACAGGGAGAGGGGATGTAGAGCAGTTTTGTGGCTTTCCAAGTTTACTCACTGAGAGGTCAAAACTTTTTGCAGCTGATAGCTCCAAATGTACAGAATTATGGCTCAGCATTTGCTCTGTGCCCCCTGGGAGCTGGAGCAGATCTCTGGGGCAGTCAGGATGACCCAGTGATGTTGCTGCAATGTCCCACCACAACAACATGAGGTCCCAATGCCAGAAACTCCTCCCCTGTAGCACAGGGAGTAGGTAACTGTGACCTCTGGACAGGGCAGGAGTGGGGCTTAAGGACAACCAATAAACTGCTATTTTCCAAAACTTCTCTCATGAAGTGAGTCTGTAGATGTCCTTCCCCACTGAGCACACGACTGGTCTCACTTCCCTTCTCTTTTACACTGGAGCTTTGGATCGGACCCGACACACGGGAAATATATTCATTACTTCAAAGAGGAAGCAAACAGGATGTCTGGACAAAGCACCAAATAAAAGGCTAATGACACAAATGGATATTTAATACAATGACTTCCTCTGATTATCCTATAAGGAAACACTTCAAATGCTGTCCATTTTCTACATCCTGCATCACTGCAACATGCTTCAGAGGCTGGGAGGGAATTTTCCACACCACACACTGGCAGGTGGGGCTGTGCCCTTACCTGCCGGCTGTAGATGATGTGGTTCACTCTGCACAGCCTGCACCAGTGGCTCAGGGCTCAGGGATGCTCTGCAAGGCACTCTTTGGGTTCAGCCCCCAGGCTGGCTCTCCACAGGTCTGTCCCACAGCCTGAGCCATCCCCAGGGCACTTCTGTGCTGGGGGGTCATTGAACAAACAGAGTTTATCCCAAATCCCTGCTTGGATTAAACCAAGACAGGATTTCATTAGCACGGCACTTGTTCTGCTGCTGCTGATCTCTCTGGAGAAAAGACAACTGAAGCCTTTTGCTTCATAGCAAATGGAGGGAAGAGACAAGAACAAAGTGGTTCAGTTTAAAAAAAAAAATTGTTTCCAGAGTCACCATGACCTGATGATTGCTTTGGGTTAAACTAAATCCAACCAGATTGGCCAAGAGGCCAGAGATGTCAATTTGTAGGATTAAGCTTAGATTTCTTTTTGCTGGCCAGAGAAACCTGAAAAACTTCTCTGTAGAAATTATCTTTCATTTCTCTGTAATTTTCGATGTGAAAAACTCAAGTGAGAGTTGAGCTTTATATGCTTACTAAATAGCAAAATAATAACAGTATTAGGAACACAAAGCTGAATGCAGAAAGTTCCTTTATAGTTTAAACTCATAGGTTTTGTTAACAGTTATTTCATTCCAGTACCTAGCCAGCACTTTGTTTAAAAGAGGTCTTTGTTAATATTTTGATTAAGTTAATAAACATTATTAGGCAAACTTGCCTCTTCACAGTTAAAGAAGACCTCCTAGGAAAACCCGAAAAGAAAATTTGACAGTCCTAAAAATTCTAAGATAAGGAAATACATAAGAAAAACGAAAAGGAAATTCCCTCAACATCAGTAGTCTTTAACCATCCCAGCAAAATTAAATACATAAATTAAATGAAGTCTAATTAAACAGCAAATTTTATTACAGGCTATTTTCAAGGCACTGTTCTTCCAATAAAGGAAATCTATAGTCTGGGGAGGAAGAGGAATATTTTCTAATGTCTTTTGAAGTCTGACTTTCTTCCAGCAATTTATATACTGTTTGCTGGGATGATTCCACTGGAAGAAAAAAAAAAACGTAAAAGGAAAAAACAAACAGAACTAAAACCCCTTTTTCATTTCTCAGCAACATCCTTGGGATATAACTTGCTTTCCTAATGCAATAAAGAGAGCTGTGACGAGTCTGAGGTAATCAGACTCTGGTATCTTTGTACATGGTGGGAATTATAGCTCTTTCTGTACCAGTGATGCAATAGCAGCTTTCTACCCATCTTGAGTTGTTCCTATGCTCAAGGGAAAGAGGTTCATTCAATCCCATCTTTGCTGTGCAGCTGCTTTAGGAAAGAAGCCAGTTAATGTTCCATCCCAGGCCAAGAAAAATAATTTTTAAGGATGAGATAAGGCAGAATTTGATCCCTGTTTACAGCCCCCATTGCAACAAAGGCCAAGCCAACAGACCTGTGGGAAAGGCTCTCTCAGAACATCAGTGGCACCGAGCAGCGTTTGCCCCAAAGAGCGAACGCTCCTCCCAAACACCTTTCTGGAGCAACACCAGGGATTAGCTGGTCTCATTATTTGATAGCTCAAAGCTCCCTATTGATTCCCAACTACTGCTGACACTAAGGAATTACAATTAGTTGCAGTCAGTTTTCCCGCTGGGACAAAGCTGCTGGCAGCAACCCTCAGCAGGCAGAGCCTTAATGGTGGTCCCATTACCTGCCCAACGGAGAAATGAAGATGCAAAATCAGAAAAACACCTTCATTCAGATTCAAGGCCACCTCCTCCTTCTCCCACAGGAGAAAGGCTCCATCACCTCCTCCAGCCTGGGAAAGAAACTCCCCTTGCCTCACAAACGAGCTATTTCAACAGGCAGCAGCTGATGCTCTGCCGCTTACTCGCACCCACTTCCAGCTGCTGGCGGATCGCGCAGCAGAGGAGGTTAAGTGTCACTAGGGCTTAGCAGCAAGATTGGACCTGCCCTTCTCCAGCTGCATCCGTTGTGCTCTTGGGGCTGGGCCAGGCTCGAGACAGAGGATCTGACGGGGTGGAAAAGGAAATTCTGTGCATTCCTCATCCATAGCCTGCATGCCAAGTGAAATGCAGCAAGGAGCAGCCAGAGCGGAGCGCTCGTGTGAGGCATCCTGCAAGCTGCAGAAATTGCAGTGTTTTAAAGCACCCTTGCTGAGCTGGGTCCAGAGAAGCCAGGCTGCTGGGGCTATGAAGTCATTAGCCCTCCAAAAGTACTACTGCAACAGGTGAAATGTTAGGAGGAACGTAAATCCCAGGATACACCTTCCAAAGACTGAATTCTGGCTTAAGAAAAACACCTGCCCCAAAATGTTCTGAGCATTTGACTTTAATTTTCTATGACTTTTTTATGTCTCCCCTTAGCCAGGCACAAAAATATCCTCCTCAGAAGAATTTCTGCCTGGAAATGATACTGCTTTTTCCCCAAGTCCTTTTAAAGGGAAGAAAATTACTTGTCTTCCAGAAATATGCTGCTATGAACAAGCAATGCATGAACTCTCTGTTTGGGGGAAAGAAAAAAACAAATATGTAGTGCAGGGGGAATTGTCTCAATGCTCTTCCATGCTCATCCCAGCTACATCCTGAGCAACCTGATATAGTGCAAGGTGGGGGGATTGGAACTGGATGGTCTTTGAGTTCCCTTCCCAAATAGTTCTGTGATTCTATCCTAACAAACACAACTGTAATGAAATTAAAACACAACAGCAGGGAAATCCAACATAAATCCAGTGTGACTTTGATAATTAACGCCTTTGGTCCTCTTTTCCTTCCTACTAGTGCATTATTTACTTTGTAAATGGAAGGAGCAGAGTCATGGTTGCTAATTACAGCATCCTGATAAATGCCCTTTAGTGCCCCACCTCCCTTCGCAAGGTTTTGGGAGACTTGTACTCCACCCTCACAAGAACACCAATGCCTTTTCACCCCCTAGACCACTCTGTGATTTGCTGGGGTCTTCCAGATCCAATCACATCCCCTCAAGAACTGTTCTCACCAGGTAATTTTGGTCCCATGGTGTAGCTGGGGTGCTCTGGGCATGAAGAACATAAAAGACACTGTCCAATATCCATGCCCAGGGCTGCCTGTCAAGTATCCTGTGGATACTTGAGGAGTTGGACTCAATGATCCTTATGAGTCCTTTCCAACTCAGGATATTCTAATATTCCACGTGCAGCAAAACCTTTTTTCAGGATGAGGGAGCTGGAGCCAGCAGCACTCATGCCTTGGGGAGAGAAGACTCATCCCTCCTAAAACACAACCTGTGCCTTCCCACCCCAGCCTGGCAGCCAAAATATCAGCCAAGACCACCACAGCACCTCACCCCTTCCATCCATGGCTGCTGACTTTGATGGACTAAGAGCTCTGGTCCAGAATGGCTTAGACAGAGCTTACAGTCAGGTTTGAGTCCAGGCATTTCTGGCAAATGTACCTCTGATTCAACAACTACATTGGGTTTGGTGACCTGGCTTTTGAAAACACACCAGCTCAGCTAAAATCCCTAGGGAACAGAATGGAGAAGGGTGCCAACAGCCAAAGGGAAACAAATTGCTCCAGGACTCTTCCAGGAAGCTGGTCACGCTGTGTTGGCATTGGCCACACAATGTTTTCTTTCACCACAAAAACAATGTTTCTGCCACTGCTACCACTAATTTAACTCCAGCACTGGGAAAACACTCCTGTCTTTGTAAATCTATTTCCTGAAAGGGTTCATAACTCTCCCACTTGCAGCAGTCAGTGTGGGGAGGGTTATGAACCATTCCAAGCCATAGGGCAGGTGCACTCAGTCACCTCTGGTTGTTGCTGTGTCACATCTGCTTGGAGGAAGGTGCAACCCTCTTTGGACACCTATCCCTTACTGCAATCCAGGAAGGACGATGAATTTCAAGAGAGAAAAGACAAGAAAAGCAATATGTGAGGCATCATTACAAGGGAATTCTCCAGAGCTCTTGGCACTATACCCACCAAACTAGGATTGCCTAGAAATATAGGTGTATGCTTCCATACTTCTGCTGTACTAGAGGTATAAATAGTCTCTAGGCAGCTGACCTAAAATGACTTCTGCTTCCTCATGAAGAACATTTTCATGTTGAGATGGCTCTGACTTGAGCAGGACAAGCTGGGGGCATTGGCCCCACAAGAGAAATGGGTGACAGATCAAGCATGCAGGAGGTATGAGGCAGGGATGGCACTGACAGTTTATCCATCAAAGGGCTCAGGTAATTATTGTACCTGATGCCAGCAGGAATGTATCAGTGCTGCCTAAATGGCTTTTGGTGTTTAAACTTGCTCACACCAATGCCTCTTTCAGCTGGATTTGTTACTCTCAACATCCTTCCTAAACCATGCCATCAAGGTTCCCTGCAAAATGAAGTAAGTCTCCTTTCAGGGCTGATTTCTGGCAAAACTGCTCAAACTCAAATTCACATTTCTCCAGCCAAAATGGCCAGTGTAAAGCTTTGGGATATATATCAGCAACGACTTGTTTTCTTGGGTAGAGCAGAAACCTCCCAAGGCAGGGTAATGCCTGTGGGTGCAGCAGATGGAGCTTGTGCTGAGTTGGCACAGGGTTTGCTCTCTTGTTGAAGGACAAGTGACACAAGATCTGCAGCTTTTCTTCCACATTTCTTCACAGCAAACAGTTGGGATCCAGGAACAGCCTTGCAGCACATGTGCTTGGGGTAAACAACTGCACTGCTTCTAAAACAGTGCAAACTGGGCTACAACAACACGGACCAAAATCTTTGCCCTAAAAGGGTTTTTCCAGCCCTGTGTCCTGTGGTCCTGTTCCTTTGACCTTGCCTTTCTAACATTAACACATACCACACATTTTTCAAAAAGCAACCAGCAAAATGAGATATTTCACTGCATCTGATCCTCCCAGAGAGAGATGAGAACAAAATCTCCTAATGCACGTTAATCCCATCACCAGAGCACTGCTGAAAGATGGCAGATACTTGGGACAGGAGCACTGGCAAGGGACAGGAAAGTCTGTATCAATGCTCCCACATCCCACCCAGCAGTGGCTGCCTATCAATGGCTGGGGAAAATATTCTCAAATATAATTTTTTCCAGCATAAATCAGTCAGCAGCAGGGCTCTCCTGTGATCACAAATCAGGAAGCACCATGGTTTGGGCTCTGCAATCTGCCCGTGTAAGGTGTTGCATCAGGCAGGGGGTTGGCATGGCAGTTTTTGGGTGATGGGAAGCAAACACACACTGCTCTGCACATTTTGGGTCAAATCCCCTCCTCAGCAGGAACCCTTGTGCCTCCATCTCAGAAAAACCCAGAATGAGGCAACTTGCATCCATGGGACCTCAGCCACTGGTCTGGGGAAGAAGAAAGCCTCTGGCAAATCCATTGAAATACAAACAGGCTGAAGGGTGACACCTTCAAGAGGAGGAAGGGAGAGCCAAGCAGCAATTTCCATCCTGGGGCTGGGGCAGGTGGCAGCAGCAGCCGCCAGGCTGTGCACAGACTTGTTCTCATTTTTGTCCTTTGACCTTCTCCCCCTCAGCAGCTGAGCCTTGTTTACTGGCATTTCGGCAGCCCATCTCCTGTTTCCATTAACCCTCAGAGAGGTGGGAGGCAGAGGAAGGAATGGGTTTGCACTTTGGGTGGTTGGTGCTCTGTGAGAAGGGCAGGGAGCTGTTCTCAGGATGCACCACGGGCACAGATTTATCCATGGGGGAAGCATAGGGACAGCAGCCTGGCATGGGCTGGCTGCTTTGCCTGGTCCATGGCACACTGGGACAGCAGGTATGAGGACTCTGGAGCCACCAGCTTTGGCTTTGATGCTGCACATCTGGGGGGCTTCACTGTTCTGACAATTAGACAGACATTGTCAAAACTAGCCCTGCTTTGCCCTCAGGCTGTGTTTATTCAGCACAGAGATGAGACACTTTCAGCATTCCTCCACCAAGTCTGACCTTGTAAAAGAATAAAATCGAAAGGATCTGTCCCCTGCAGATGACACCGTGGAGACTTCAATGCTCCTGAACAGCCATGCCCTATGGGTTAAATCCAAGAGTTTAACATAAAAACAAAGGGAAAATATTGCCCTGCTGACATTGAGAGTCACTGAATGCAACTGATCTGAGCTACTTCTGGCCAAACAGATCAGAGATTAAAGATACCTGCTACAGGCAAGAAGGCACATCACTCATTCTCCCTCTTGATAACACTGCAGTTACTACAGCAGGGCTGGTACTCAGGTTATAGATCAGGATTGTTTATGGGGACAGTTCTGGGACAGTCCTGAGCTATCCTGGCTATGAGCCAGGCCAGTGCTGCCCTGTGAATGCCCAATTAATTAATGCTCCAGGAAGCAGGCATCCAGGAAAAACCTTCCCAAGTCTTCACATTTTCAATACATAGTGAGAAATAAGCTCTGCTTCCCTGAGATCATCAAGGTTTAGTTTTGGGGTATTTGTATCTATGGATTTTTGCTTATCTCTTCTTTTTTTCCTTTCTCTTTATGGAATCTCTTGGTGGTAACAAAGATGAAATTTCACCTGTGCACCACCACCAACTGCAAGGCCCCAACCCTCGGTTTGGAGAAACCCCCCAACCATTCTCCAAGATACATTATTTTAATGACAAGCTGCTGTTCAGAATGGACAGACAGACAGAGTGAATCTCCTACTACTCCCAAATTGTTTCAATCTAGCCACAGTCTAGCCTGGTTTAGCTGTAGGTTTATTTGCCATACAGGGACCTGACAGACAGTGAAGGGCACAGATTTATCATTATTCCTGCAAGTGCAGGCTCCCCACCCTGTGCCTGGGAATTAACAAATGGCACAAAGAACAAATTGAGGATTACAAGGACCCCTCGGTCCCTGCAATGTCCTGCTTTACTGCTGGCCCCAGGGACTGAACGCTTCCCTTCCCTTTGTCTGATCCACGCTTGGGCAGGTGGCAGCCCCTCACTGGACCAGACACCCCGCAAGCACCAGGCCGCTGATGAATATCCACCTAATTAGAATTACGGATTCTCCAGACCAGCGCTTCAACTGCAGAAATTAGCTAGTTTATTCCAATAAAGATGCTAATACGGGGGGCTTTGTGAAGGGCGAGAAATTCCCATTGTCATTCAGAAGCAATTTGTAGCGGATTTGAAGCCTTTGAAAAGGTGACGTGCTGGTGGCTGGGTTTGTATAACACCCATCCCCGAAATTCACAGCTGAGCATTCTTCCCCTCCATATGCTTCAGTGCTGCCCAATTTGTATTCCCCCGGCGAGGAGGCGCTGGAGCGGAGCAGGGACGGATGGCGAGGCACCGGCGGCGACAGCGAGGGGAGGGTGGCGGGTCCCGGGGAGGGGGGACATCAGCCCTGCACGGTGTGGGACATCAGCCCTGCACCGTGTGAAACACCAGCCCTGCACGGTGGGACATCAGCCCTGCATGATGTGGGACCTCAGCCCTGCATAGTGTGGAGACATCAGCCCTGCATGATGTGAAACACCAGCCCTGCACGGTGTGGGACATCAGCCCTGCATGATGAGGGGACATCAGCCCTGCACGGTGTGGGACATCAGCCCTGCACGGTGTGGGACATCAGCCCTGTACAATGGGGCTCCACATGGGCTGAAGTGGTTGGGGATGCTTGGCTAATCTCCCTGCAATGCACAGACTGAAACAGGGAGCAAAGTCTAAGGTGCCTTCAGACATTGGTATTAATTATTTAATGCTTCTTCAGGGTCTTCATTCCATTCTGCTGGCATTGAGACCCTCCTTTGCTTTCTGGAGCTCAGCCTCCATTGTTCTCTATTTCTAGTGGTTGATGCTGAAGTTAACACCATCTCTCTAGAACAACCCCAAAATCCTTAGCTGGACCTTCCAATTTAATTTAATTTTACCTCACTCACTCTCCAGATGCAGCCTTCAGAACTGAAGACTCCTCTGGTGCTGTCCTGCATGAGTCCCCTGATGGAACAGAATTATCTGGGGAGGCCTAAGCTCTCCAAATTGCTTGGCAGGTGACTTTTTACTCACCTTCTAGCCAGACTTGCCTCTGCACCAGTGTCTGCACCAAACCTAATCAGCATTTTAGGAACAAAGCACTTTTGCAAACTGCAGCCTAAACTCACATAAAACCCTAATGCCTCCCTAAGCTGCTCTTTGTGGATCGCTCTAGGAGACATAATGATGTAAAAATATTTCTCTAACAGCTGCTTGGAAATGGAGGTAGAGCTCTGTAGCACAGCAGAGGACTATTTTTGTGGAGAGGGCATCCCCTTGCCACTGACCTTCCATCCTTCGCTCTTTCCATCTTGAGATGTAAAGTCAAGGAATGACAGCAGAAGCCACGAGCAGCTGGGGCTGCTCTCCAGAAGCCCAGATGCACTTGACTCCTGTCCATCTCCATGTCTCTGTAGCTTTATCCAGGCACAGCCTGGCACTGAATTTCACATTTGCTGTGGATTGCATTGCTCTATTAAGTCCATTAAGTGACAGGTCACTCCAAGGCTCTCAGTCAGGTATTTTAACTCATGTCTAAATTTAAAAACAGGATAGCCACGCTGAACCCAAGGGACTACTCCCATGCCTGTTGAAAATACCTGGAGGTCAGATGGCTTAGGGTGAGGGAGGAGGAATATTTCCACCTGCTCAGGAGCCTGCCTTTGCTCATGGAACATGGCCCCACTCAAAAGAGGACAACACTGTCCAGGTCAGAGCCCATAAATGCTCACTTTCAGCCACAGTGAATAGCTTCACATCTCTGGGAATGAGCCCATCATTCAGCCCAGACCCAAATTGCAGCTGAACCACTATCAGTTTTGATGCTTGAAGCAAGCACCAGTTTAAAGCTAATAGAAAGAAGAATATTAATAAATAGCTGCATAGGCAAAAGGGAGGTTTGGTCCTCAGCCAGGGCAGCTGATGCATCTGTGAGATGTTGCTTGGCTGTGCAGCCTGCCTTGCCACGGGTCCCAAGTGTGACCAGAGCACAGATGAGGATCATACGGAGAAGGAGAGCGCTTTTGGCTGAGCTCAGCTTTGCACTCTGAAATAAGCTAAATTCAGCTCTAAAACCCCCTGAGTAGGGATTACAGAATCTGTTTGTGATCACAAAGCGCTACATAATTGTAACTGAACACTTCTTTTCTTATCTTATTTGCAATGTTAATATGAACTTTAATGAAAAGG
>JAHLSL010013385.1:0-15696 GCA_025920805.1 Petroica traversi
TCCAGGATCCTGGAAACAAAACCCAAACCCTAAACAGGCCGGTAATCCCAATTTTGACCCCAGTTTAGGATCCAGGATCCTGGAAACAAAACTCAAAACCCCAGACAGGCCAATAATCCCAATTTTGACCCCAGTTTAGGGTCCAGGGTCCCATTCAGGCCCAGGGAGGAGCTGGGGATGGCCCTGCAGGGTTCCCCACTGAGCTGGGCTCCATCTCCTGTGTCCTTGAGGGGGATCTCCCATCCTGGGTGCTGAAAGCTCCCTGAGATGTTTTTGGAGCAATTTCTGCCCAGCTCTGGGTAAAAAACATTTCTGCAGCCTCAGCAGAACCCGGGTTTATCCCAACGACAGCTCAGCATCCCCCCGTGGACACTGGGATAACAAGATAATACATAACAAGATAATTCCAGGATTCCTCTGCACTCTGGACCTGTGGCGTTATTTAGATGTGAAAATCAACTCCTGGAAAGGATCCATTCCATAATCCTGCTGGAATAAGTCCCCTTTTGGAGCAGGATCTTTGCTCAGGGGTCAGGAGCAGAGCCTGGGGAGGATTTCACAGCTCTGCATCATTTCTGCATCGCAGCATCAAAGCCCTGCTGGGATAAGATCTTTGTTTATGGCTCGGGGATGAGTTTGGGGTTGTTTTCTTTATTTTTCCCCTCCTCTGAGAGCAGAAGGAACCTCCAGCATCTCCCTCATCGCAGCTCTGGGGAGCTTTGGAGGCTGAGTTGTTTCCCAGCCTTATTTCATTTCGTGCCAGCCTTTAAATCTCGCACACATCAAATATTTGGGGTTGTTATCATATCCTCCCTCAGCCGTAATCGCCCTCGCCCAAACCTTCTCTTGTTGTCTTCTTTTCTTAATGAATTAATTGGCTTAATTTGCTTTCTATTCCATGAATTAGCTCTATAAACAGAGGGGCATTAAGGGGGGGAAGGAGGAGATTTAAAATTTTTATTCATATAGAAATATTTTAAATATTTCACATAGAAATATTCAAAATATTTCATGCAGAAATATTAAAAATAGCAATGTAGAAACTTTTTTTTTTTAATTGAAAGGGATGACGATTTTGGTTTTTATTCTGTGTAAAGATGACAACAAATTGTGCCAATCAATCCTGGGGAGGGCTGTGTGGTTTTGTTTGTTTGTGGGGTTTCCTGTCGTGGGGATTTTTCAGCAGCTGATCCCTGCAGAAGGAGCCTGAAATACCCGGGAATAGGAAATTCCTGCCCCCCAGGCCTCTGAGGGAGACGGAGCTGCGGTGGCCGCTGTCACTTGTCCCTGATTCGGGGTCACTGGGCTGGGAGTGATGAGGGCTCTGGGATGTGGGACCTGCTCCCGTCGACAACAAAATCCAAATTCTCCCATCAAATCCTCATTTTCCCCCTCTCCATTCTCTTTCCCAAACATCCAATTGTCAATAAAAATCGCGGCGTTTCTTCACGTGCTTGGGAAATAAAAAAATCCAATTTCATCCTTTCCCCTGCTCCATTCTCTTTCCCAAACATCCAATTGTCAATTAAAAATCACAGTGTTTATCAAGCGCTTGGGAAATAAAAAAATCCAAGTTCTCCCACAAAATCCTCCTTTACCCCTCTCCATTCTCTGTCCCAAACATCACATCATCAACTAAAAATCACGACGTTTCTTCACGTGCTTGGGAATTAAAAAAAAATCCAAATTCCTCCTTTCTCCCACAAAATCCTCCTTCCCCCTCTCCATTCTCTTCCCCAAACACCAAATCATCAATTAAAAATCGCGGCGTTTCTTCACATGCTTGGGAAATAAAAAAAATCCAATTTCATCCTTTCTCCCCTCTCCATTCTCTGTCCCAAACATCAAATCATCAATTAAAAATTGTGGCGTTTCTTCAAGTGCTTTGGAAATAAAAAAATCCAAATTCTCCCACAAAATCCTCCTTTCCCCCTCTCTATTCTCTGTCCCAAACATCCAATTGTCAATTAAAAATTGCAGCGTTTATCAAGGTTTTTTTCTTTTTTGGGGGGGGTTTGGTTTTTTGGGGGTTTTTTGGGTTTTTGTTTGATTTTTTGGATAGCTTTTGGGTTTTTGGGGGTTTTTGGGGGTTTTTTGCTTTTTATTTGTTTTTTGCTCTTTTTTTGGTTTTTTTTTCTTTTTTGGGGGGGTTGGTTTATTGGGGTTTTTTGTTTTTTGTTTGGTTTTTTAGAGAGATTTTTGGGGTTTTTTGTTTTTTGGGGTTTTTTTTGCTTTTTATGGGGGTTTTTGTGGGGTTTTTTGTTTCTTTTTCTTTTTTGGGGGGGGCTTGGGGTTTTTTTTTGTTGTTTTTGTTTGGTTTTTTGGAGAGTTTTTTGTGTTTTTTCTTTGTTTTTTGGGGTGGTTTTTTGTTTTTATTTGGTTTTTTGTGTGGTTTTTTTTGGGGGGGTTGGTTTTTTGGTTTTTTTGGTTTTTTATTTGGTTTTGGGGTTTTTTGTTTTTTATTTGTTTTTTGTTTGGTTTTTTTGGTTTTTTTTCTCTGTTTTTTGGGGGGGTTTGTTTTTTGGGGTTTGTTTTTTTGTTTTGTTTTGTTTTGGGATGTTTTTTTTCCTTTTTTGGGGGGGTTGGGGTTTTTTGGTTTTTTTATCGGGTTTTTTTATCGGGTTTTTTTATCGGGTTTTTTTATCGGGTTTTTTGGGGGGGTTTTGGGTATTTCAGGTTGTTTTTTTTTTCTTTGGGGTTTTTTGGGGGGTTTTTTTGTTTATTTGGTTATTTTTTTCTGCTTTTTCAGCATGAAACCCTTGCGCTGCTGTCACTGCCTGCAGCTCTGCATTTCTGTGATTTTGGACCCTCATGCTCACACACGTGGGGACCCACGAGCACCACGTTTGGGACATTGGCTCTGCTCAGGTCATTGATAAGCCCAGTTTATGTCCCAGGCTTTGAATCGCGTGCTTTCCAGCTGGGATTTAAGCTCAGCCTGGGAAAAACAGACCTCACACTGACCAGCGTGCTGACCTGGGCCAGGATCTCTCCTGCCTGATTTTTCCTCTCAAATCCTGGTTTTAAGCACAGAGATTTGTTTTGTTTGGTTGTAATTGCTCCTGGGTAGAGCTGCCTTGAAAAGCAGGATTTGCAATTTGTAAGGTTTCCTTTCCTTTTTTTATTTCCTTTTTTTTTTCTTTTCTTGCTCATTCCCAGCTTTCTCTGAGTCTTGGGAAGATGATTTTTAAATTATTTTTTTTTTGCTCATTCCCAACTCGCTCTGGGTCTAGGGAAGATGATTTCTTTTTCTTTTCTTGCTCATTCCCAACTTTCTCTGAGTCTTGGGAAGATGATTTCTTTTTCTTTTCTTGTTCATTCCCAACTTTCTCTGAGTCTTGGGAAGATGATTTTTAATTTTTTTCTTTTTTTTTGCTCATTCCCAACTCGCTCAGGGTCTTGGGAAGATGATTTTTTGTTTTCTTTTCTTGCTCATTCCCAACTTTCTCTGGGTCTTGGGAAGATGGTTTTTTTCTTCTTTTTGCTCATTCCCAGCTTTCTCTGAGTCTTGGGAAGATGATTTTTAATTTTTTTTTTTCTCATTCCCAACTCACTCTGACTCTTGAGAAGATGATTTTTATTATTATTATTTTTAACTACCCTGCGAGAATATTGACAAGGACAGCAGGGAAAAGCCAGGAGCTGGAGTGGCCCAGCAGCTGCCCCAGCCCTGGGCTGGACCTGCCCCAGCCCCATCAAACCCAGGATGTTTTAAATAACTCACCCCAGCCTCAGCAAGCTGGGATTGCCCCACAAAACTCAGCTTTGTCAGAAACTTTCTTACCCAAGGGAGTGAAATCCTCTTTCTTGAGGCAGGGAGTGGGTGAATAACTGATAAACAACACAAAGTTCTCCCACTGGGGTTCATAATGGTCCATAAATTTTGTTTCCTTGAATTGGATGTGGGGCCATAATTCAGTTTTGAACAGAACCTGCTCCAAACCAGGCCCGAATTTCTGTTCTGGCAGAAATTCAAGCAGAGCCTCAGTGACAGCACTGCTGGAAACAAAAACTCAAAACTGAGCAGAGTCAGAGTTCCTCATTCCCTGCTCCTCCCCTCAGGGCAGAACTCTGGTTTTTGACAATGCCCTGAGCACACCCAGGCTGTTTACGAGCTGTAGGAAACCGGTTGTAGAGCCTTTGTACAGGCACTGCAGCTGCAACAGGAGCCAGGGAGCTCAGCCTCCTCTTCCTCATTCCTCAGCAGAGCTGCAGCACTGAATTCCTGCTGCCTCAGGTTGGCTTTTTCCCATTTCCTCAACAGGTTTGGGGTTAAAAGAGGAAATCAAAATGTGCTGCTATTCCTGCCCGAAAACCTCAGCTCCTGGTGGTTCTCTTCGTTTCCTTTCAAAACACGAGCAAGATTAAAAATAAAGAAGTGCCAGCCTGCTAATGGTTCGGTTTCTAATCAGCCCACAAATGGCAGGAAATTAACTGGCTTTTCATGAACATCTGTTCCACTTCTGGCTTGAAAGGTTGGAGGCAAATGCTATCTGTCAAATCTAAGAGTGGGAATCAGCAATAAATGCACTTTTCCCTTTGCACCGCCGATAGTTATTCCATTTATTTCATTGCAGCCAAACGCGGTGGCTCCTTTTCCTCTTTAATTTTTATTTTTGGGGGGTGCTTGGCTGGCAGTGAGGAGGATGAGGAGCTCCTCAGAAGAAGGCTCAGGGAAAAGGTGGCGATGAGAGCCCTGCAGGATGTGACACCACTCACCCCGAGTCCCTCTCAGGTGAAATGAGCTTTTTGGAGCATTTCACAGCAGCTTGGGAAGCGGAATCTCTTTTTCCTGGTTTTTTTTAATCTTTTTCCTGGTGTTTTTTATCTTTTTCCTGCTGTTATTTATCTTTTTCCTGGTGTTTTTTATCTTTTTCCTGGTGGTTTTTTATCTTTTTCCTGGTGGTTTTTTATCTTTTTCCCGGTGTTTTTTATCTTTTTTCCTGGTGTTTTTCTTATCTTTTTCCTGGTGTTTATTATCTTTTTCCTAGTGGTTTTTATCTTTTTCCTGGTGTTTTTTTTATCTTTTTCCTGGTGTTTTTTTAATCTTTTCCCTGGTTTTTTTTTTTTATCTTTTTCCTGCTGTTTTTTATCTTTTTCCTGCTGTTATTTAAGTGACTCGAGGAGCTCGAGGTCTCACTGCTGCAGTGACGTCTCTGTGGGGATGTCCCATCCAAGTGACTTTGTTCAATCCCCTGCCCAGGTTCTTCAGGCCCCAGCAGCACAGGACAGGTGGAAATTCATTTTGTGCTGAGTTTATTTCCTTCAGGTTGTGGGGATTTAATGAATATCCAACCACTCTGGCAATTTGCTGCCAATCACGCTGGAATGCACTTTATTCTCTTTTCAGGGCTGGGTGTTGTCTCCTCCTTGTAAAAATGGACAAGAACCCCATTTTTCCTGTTACTACTATGAGGTGATTGGGAATTCTCAAGCCCAGCTTACCCAGAGTTTGTAAAAGCCGAGCTTTTCCTGCTTCCCTGCACTCACAGGCCTTGAAATCCTTGGCTGAAGAGACTTTGGGGTATCTGTGATCAACTCTCGTAAGAGCTGATTGTTCTCAAAATTGGTTTCAGCAGCAATTCAAAGAAAAGCTGCTCTGGAGAGCAGAGAAGCTGAGCAAAACCTGAAGCAAAGCAGGGACCGCTGGGGTTTGAGCCAGGCAGAGCTGAAATGGAGAATGACAGCCCAGATAATGCAACAAATGGCCTAAAAAGCACCAGAAGCTTCCCAGATTCCCTCGTGGGGCCGAGGGGAGGACGTTAATCAGGCCAGACAGAGGAATCTGCAACCAAACAGGTCAGGCCATTGCACAAGAGCACCACACAAACCAGAAACTGCAGGGAAAGATCTTTATCAGCCCCTCAATGCAAAACCATTCTGGGGAAATGTTCTGTGCACGGATCCAGCTGCAGGTGGAGGTGCTGCCCTGTTTTCTCTCCTCGCTGCCAGCAAATCCTGGTCCCACATGGAAAACTCAGTGAGAGTTTCTCTGTTTGCCTGCTCAGCATCAGAACTGATTTTCCCACTGTTCTGGTGGCTGGAATTGGAAAGGGACTGGGGTTTTGTGGGGCAGAGAGGCTCAAAGGGCCCCAGGACTGATGGATTTTTCTTGAGTGGAATGATGAGGTTTTAGAAAAATTGCTGTGCATTGTCTTTAACCATGAAATGAAGTTCCTGTTAATCTGCAGGACTGGTTTGATATTTCAGGGTGCAGCAGGTGCGTCAAACTCCCTCTGCAGCTGATGCTGTGCCTGCTTTTCCTGAGAGCCCTTCCCTGATTTGCCTTTTTGGTGCTTTCCCTTTGCCTTGTCCAAGCCCAGCATCACCCAGCGGGAGCGGCTGCAGAGGGGTCAAACACTTCCCTGGTGCTTTTCCACCTCCTAAATCCACTCAGGAGCTCAGCTGCTGATGGTTCCCTGTTGGGGAGATGAAATAGGAAAGCCTTATAGATATGATTGCCTTGCAAAAGATGCTGGAAATATGGAAAGTAGAATCGAAATTGAGATGAAGACAAGGTTTGGGTTGAAGAGTAACTAAGAAACAATGGCAGAGCTGCTGAAGGGAATCCTCCTTCTGGATAGAACAATGCCCTCTGCCCAGGCAGGGCCAAAGGGCAGAGCAAACCCTGCCTGCCTGGGAGAGATTCCCAAAAGCAGTTTTTTTAAGGTTTAAAATATAACCCTGTATCGTAATGTGATGATTCTTATAGGTTGCATGCAAATGTTGTAGAGTTTGTAGCTTGTCTCAGATTGGTTAAAGAGAATTAGAATATTCAACAGAGAAAATGATTTCTTGTATTGTAAATGACAAATCGCTCTCTTTTTGCTCTCTGTTTTTTCCTCTCTCTCTCTCTCTCTCTCTGGCCTGCTCTGAGCTGTGTCTTGCAGCCCAGCAGCCTCTGACACCCACGCTCTTTCACAATAAATCCCATGCTCTAAACCCATCTTTAGAAAACTCTCGCTTCTATTTTACCCTCATAACCAAATCCCACAGAGTTCAATCCTACAGTTCCCAACTGGAAAGGCTTCTCCAAGAGATCCTGTGGTGCCGAGGGGTGCCGGTGGCTACAGGCACCCACAATGATGGTCACTGCCCCTGCTCTCCTCCTCCTGGGACCAAAAGGCCACCAGAGGCACCCGTCCCGCTGGCCTTGTCACCGTGTGCTGTCACAGAGGTATAAAAGGAACATTGGTCATTTATTATCACTCAGATTTATTGAATTCTCCCTAAAAGGCTGCGGAATAATTGTCCCTGCCTGGCTGGTGGGATGGTGGAGCAGAGGAGCTGAGAGACTGAGATTTGCTCACGCCACCAGAGTCAGTTTATTGACGAGTGCCAGGCTCCCATTGTTCCTTCCTTAACAGTTAAAAAATAATATAAACTTTGTGCTGATTTATATTTCCTCATTCAAACAGATGCTCAGGTCTGGTTTAATGAAAGGACCAGAAATATTGTCCATTAATGAACTCTGAGTAATTATCTCCCATGCTCTAAGCATTGAGTACAGCAGTGCTCACAGGGGAGGGAGAATCACTGGGCGAGGAAAAGAATTGTCTCACCAGCAATTACCACTGAAGTATTAAAGAAACCGATGCAGTTCTCATTAAATAATCTCCCTGGAAGCTTTTGTTCCCTAATAAAGTGCTCATCTCGTGGAGTGCCATCAGGAGCACCATAATTTGATTTGATTATGAGCCTTTACCTGCTTGCTGCAGAATTGCTTGTAAATATTAATAAAGGGTTCTCACCAGGGGAAAAAGAAGGTCCAAGGGACATTCTGAAATCAGGAAAATCAATCATTAGGTGCCTTCCTTGTCCTCTGTTCTTGGTGTCTTCAGGGCATTAAAAGCAGAGTTGGTACAACACAGTTTTTCCTCGATTGCACATTTATTCCTCTGAAATGGTGCTTTTGGATTGGCTTTTCCTTCTCCAGATGGGCTGTCCTGAGGTTTTTCACCCTCACCTTCAGTTTTTTATTTGCAGGTGGAGCTGCCCCCACTGTGGAGCACCACCAGAGCCTCCCAGGCAGGCTGGCTGGGGAAAGGAGGTTTTATCCGGCCAAAAATGCACCACCAAATCTGCCATTTCCAGCATTTCAAAACTCCCACAGTGCCTCAAGCCAGAGAACCACCCCATTTACACAAATCAAAATGCCAGGAGGTTCCTACAGCCCCTCTCCAAAATGTCAAGGCTCTTGTTCCACTTTCTAAAGGCACCACAGCCTCCTGTGAGCTCCACCTGAGAAACTCAGGGCTCTGCCGGTTTGGGTTTGAGTTTCTGCTGTGTCCCACAACAACCTACCTGAGTTCCTGGAAAACAGCCCCAAACCCCGCACGAACCTTGTAGTTTCATTTTCCAGCATTGCAGGTCTGCAGAACGAGAATAATTCTCAGAAGGAGAATTAAAGGGCTGGGTTTTGGGGTTTTTTTTAAATATTAAGTGGTTTTAATACATGAAAAGCTTTGTCTAGAAGGCAGATGCCACATCCCTGTCCCTGCCCAGCCTGGGCTGAGCTTTCTCTGGACTCTGCTTTCTTTGGGCTCCATCTGACACTCAGGTGTGATGGGATCAGCTCCTCCAGGAGCCTTTCATCCCCACCTTTTATCTCTGCTTTTATTGCAGTCGGTGGCCATAAATGCAGGATAAGATGCTGCATTTGTCCCTAAATGATATCAATTTATGATTTCATGTCGTGGGGGTCAAAGTTTCCTGGCTGGGCCTGTGCTGAGCATGGCCTTGTGGGGCCCTGAATGGCTCCTTTGTGCTCTGGTGGGAAAACTTTACCTGGGACCTCATGGAACAGCAATCAAAGAGAAGCTCCTGGGTGCTGCTGTTATTATTCTCTCAACCCTTTGAACAGCTCTTTACAGAGAAAAAAAAACCCAAAAACTTATTGAAAATTAGGCAAAAACCCAGGAATATTTGCCTGGTTTCGTGTGGGTGAGGATTTCTAGTGAAAGTTCCAGGAATTTTTTTTTTCTGTGTGTGTTTTCTGTGGATTTTATTTCCCCATCTCTTGCAGGTATTTTTGAATGATATCAACGCCAACCTTGGCGTCACCCACATCCTGGTTTGCATCACCACTTTGTGTGTATGAAGCACAAGGGAATCTTTGCTTGTTAGCAGAACCACACCATGCAATAATTTCTATTTTCTTCCTTTTTTCCACTGAAAAGGCAGGGTGAGGCACCTGGGAAAAGCCCCCACAAAACTTCTGCGAAAAAGAGCAACCTGTGGCACATGGGATGTTCCTCAGTTCATTCGGGGTGGGTGGGTTCAGATCAAATCCTCCTTTAAAAAGTGCTTTTCTCAGCAGGGGAGGTGCTTTCTGCCCTCACCTGAGTTGGAATTTCAGTTTGGGAATCCTGGGAATCCTGGAATTTGGGTTGGAAGGGACCTTAATCCCACCCCTGCCATGGCAGGGACATCTCCCACTGTCCCAGCTGCTCCAGCCCGGCCTTGGGCACTGCCAGGGATCCAGGAGCAGCCCCAGCAAATCTGGAATTCCATCCCAGCTCCTGCCCACCCTCCCAGCCAGGAATTCCTTCCCAAAAAATCACCTGAACCTCCTCTCTCTCAGTTTGAAACCATTCCCCCTTTTCTGTCACCACAAACAGGACAGTTCATTTATTTAAACTCCTTCATTTCCGTGAATCTTGACCCGTGGGCTCTGTCTTGTTTGGTTACTTTGGGCCAAGATAATTAGGATTTCAACGAGAAACTTAATCTGCATTTACACCGGAGCGAGGGAAGAGGAGTATTGTGGGATGTAGCAGCTGCTGCTGGGTTTAGCTCAGGTAAAACAGGTAAAATGATATTAGGAAGAAAAAAATCTTCTGAATTTAAGATTTCCAAAGCATTTTGCCTTCTCCTTTACACCTCTTCTTGCACCTGTGCCCATGGAATTCTCTTCCAGAGCCAAGGAAAAACCAGGAGGATGGGATGAGCTCAGGAGGGTCAGCCTGGGATGCAGAATGTCCAGGTTCCCCTCAGGGCTCTGTGCTGAGGTTTTCCAGCTGTCAAATGAAGGCTGTGGCTTTTATTTAGCACTAATTTATGCAGAAGGGGTGAAAGCACTTCATGGAATTCTGTACTTACGTAATTACAGCCACTCTTAAAAAAATTTAAAAAATAAAGTTTTACATACATAAAAAACTGGAATTGATAAACAGGAGCGTTCTACAAAATGTCACAACCCACCGTGGAATTCCAGAAATTTCATTTTATCCAGAAAACAAACAGGAGGAGGGAGTGGAGCGAAAAGAACACAGTTTTTATCTGCACACTCCTCATTTCTGCGAGGGGGAGGCGTGCAGCAAAAACAAACCCACACTCACAAATTCGAGCCTTAAACTCTCATTTTAAACTTTGGATGTTTTGGGAAAGGGTGACCCAGCAGAGTTTTCCCACTAAATTCCATGTCTGGCCACAAAACAGCATCCAGGATATTTAATGTGAAGTCACCCTGTCTGGAGCTGGGAGAAATCCCTGGGGTGCTGCAGCTCCTGTGAGAACCCCAGAGCTTTTTGTCAGTAATTCAGCACATACCTGACCAAAAAAAAAAAGAAAAGAGAAAAGTTGTCTGACTGGTTTTGTTGTTTCAGCTGTGCTGAAGGGGGAAGCAAACAAAGCTTCAGCATTTCAATTAACTTTCCACTCTGACCATATTTTCAAGTCAGTATTTATCAGTGTCGATTCCCCCCAGCAGCTCAGCTTCAGCATTTTCTATTTAATGAATTATTTGTTGCTATCAGAGATAAATATTTCTCTGGAGGAGGAAAAATCTCACCCATCCTTCCCTCAGCTCTGGGTTTCTGGTCCCCTCTGCTGGAGTTTGTCCAGCAGGGGAGGTCTCGTGTCTCTTTTTCAGTCCTGGAACAGATGAGTGAGTTGGGATAGGAAAACTTCCCTGGCTGCTCACAACCTGCAGGGAATGTGGGTTATTCTTCCTCTCCCAGGGAGTGGCTGCCAGCCCTGAGCTGCTTTCTGCTCCAGTGGCAGAATCCACCCCAAAGGATGTCAGGCCAAACTCATCTCTCCCTCTCCACCCCACGCTTAAAAAGAATAGAGAACAAAGTTTTGCTTTGCTGTTCCCAGCTGATTTTAGCAGGGATCCATCCCAGGTGCACCCCAGCGTTTTCTTTTTGGTATTTTCAGAAGATCCCCCAGTTTATTGGTAATAATCCCAGCACTCAGAGCTGTGGGTTTATTGGGACTTGGCAACTTCAAAGCAGCAGCAGCAGCCCCGAGATGGTCCCGTTGCAGCTCCTGGCAGCAGCTGCTCAACCTTAAATTGCTGAAACTTTATCTGCTGTGCAGGATGATAGAGCCTGGCAAAATCGAGTGTAAATGTGCAGGGACAAATCTGAAACTGCCATCCCTTCATACTCCAGTAAATGCAGAATGGAGCTGAGGGGGAAAGGCCTGAGGAAAGTGGTGATCAGCAGACAGCCTGGAGACAGCTTATCTCTTTGATCACAAGATACTGGTTTTAAATCACAGGTAAACAGGCTTTTGAAGTGTAGCAGGCTATTTAATCTCTAACCACCGACATAAATTATTATTTTTATTTTTTTTACCCGTTTTAATCAGGAAAAGTGACTATTTTGGTTTCGAGGGAAAGTGTCTTCAGCAGGGTGACCCTGTTGTGTGCAGGGGTGGCTTTCAGCACACCCACAGCACTGAACACAGGTAAAGAACTCCAAAAAGTGGAGAAGAGTTTTTATAGATGTGCCTGCGAGAGCTGGGAGTGCCTTTATTGGTGTTTGTTCAGCCCAAACTCTGATTAAAACACATTCCCCTATTTCTGTAATTCCCCACACCAGTTTAAAATGTTCTGATTAAAACACATTCCCCTATTTCTGTAATTCCCCACACCAGTTTAAAATGCTCTGATTAAAACACATTCCCCTATTTCTGTAATTCCCCACACCAGTTTAGAACCTGCATTTCTCGTGCTGAAAGAGCAGCCTTGCAGAACTGGGGAGAGATCAGTGTGTGATCTTTCCTCTCTCTCAGAGTAGATTTGCCCCTTGCTATCCCTCCCTGTGAGATTGTTAAAATCCGGAGTGAGATTGTTAAAATCAGGGAGCAATAGCTGGAGAAAAGACAAGTTAAATGTGATTAAAGTTTGAACCGGCCTTCAATTTGCATGCAGACAGCACCATTGAAACCTCTTTGTGTTACAGATTTATTTTTTTTGTTGCTGTTTGTTTGTTTCCTGCTCTAAATCCGTGTCTGTCGGAGTTCTAACAGCTCAGGGGAGGTGGGGTTGATTTATTGGAGGCTCAGGGCTGTTAAAAATGCAGCTCTCCCATTCAGCCAGGCTTGAGGTCAGATTGGAAGGGGGGCAGTTACAATTTGTCTGTGGTGATGAACTTTCATTATCTCGATATCCCAAGCCAAGTACCTGCTTGCAGCAAAACCACTTCCCTTCTATCACTGGGTAAAAAAAAAAAACCCAGCTCTGGGTCTGTGTATTATTATCTGCCAGAGCTTCAAATCTGCACTTCCTGAAGAAAAAGCAGCAGAAAATGAGCTCGGTGCTCAGCTGGGCGAGGGGCTGAGTGTTTGACAGGTTCATCTCACCTTCTGGTGGGTCAAACTCTCAAAAGTTCAATCATTTTGTTCCTTTGGTGTGGGCAAAACCTGAGCAAAAAGTAAATACAAGAAATTGTCAGGCAGCAGCCTGAGCTGAAGATTGCTCTGATGAGAAGAGGTTCAGGTCTGTCACGTGTGTAACACTGAAAACTTATTTTTCTCACGGTGAATTGAATTAATTTGATCCAAACCCTCTAAATTCACGAGAAGGCAAAAGGGGTTTTTGCCTCACTACGTTTTCACATCCCTGAAAATGCTCTTGGATAAGTGCAAGGACATTTTGAGACTTGGCTGCTGAGGTTGAGAGGAGGAACAACAGCCATTCTTTTGGCTCCGAGTTAAGATCTTTGTGGTTCTGTTTTGACTACAGGAATTAAATACAGCGGTGCTCAGACTGAAAAATGTTATTTAGGATAAGAACCGGGGAGAAAGTGAGAGATTGCTGAAGGTTAACCATAAAAGCTCTATCTAAAGGCACAACACAGCAAAATTCCTGCACCCAGGCTGGCTGGAATATCTGATTCCAGATATTCAAAAGGGGGATTTGAAGGTAAAAAAGAGGTGAGAACTTTGCCCTGCAGTTTCAGGTGTGTCTGGGAGCAGGAACAGCCCCAGGACTGGCAGAGCAGCAGGGTTTTTGCTGCCCACAGATGTGGCCTGCACTGCCAAGTCACTGTAAAGCAATTCAGAGCTTTTTGTTTCAGCTCAGAGCAAGGGGAGTTTCTCCCTGTGTTTTTAATGTGGGAATAGAACCATTTCAGCCCTGGACAGGCACCAACACCTCGATATCAACTAAATATCCAAGCAGTTATTGTTTGTGACTGATCCCACTCGAGGAGCACAAAACATTTGGGTGGGACAGCTCTCAGGAGTGACATTTTAATG
Organism: Petroica traversi; assembly: GCA_025920805.1. Lineage (NCBI taxonomy): Eukaryota > Metazoa > Chordata > Aves > Passeriformes > Petroicidae > Petroica > Petroica traversi. The sequence continues at coordinate 13,489 of JAHLSL010013385.1, forward strand.
GCTAAAAATGCCAGCACAGGGTGCCTGCAGTGAGAGGTTGAAACACTTCTCCCAAATCTTGAAATTAAAATCACAAACAGAGCTGCACTGTTGTTTTTTTTTTTTTTTTTGGGGGGGGGGATTTTTTTTTTTTGTTTTTTGTTTGTGGGGTTTTTTAAAGTTGTTTTTTTCTGAGCTGGACCAATACAGAAGTAAAATAAGAGCTTGGTGAATTCATCTCTGCACTTCTGCCAACGCTGCAGCTCGGGGGGTGTGGAAAAAAGTGCACAGGGGTATTTTATTCACACTTGGATTGCTATAAATTCAAGCAAGCGTGGATTTCAGGGAGCAGAGGGGCAGCTGGAGGAGCTGGGACTGTAAATGTGCTCATTTTGGGGGGAAAGTGTGGAAATCTTCAAAGGGGGCCGTGGGTGGCGTGTGAAAGGAGAGCAAAAGTCTTGCACGGTTTCCTTGTGCTCCTCTCTTTCTCTGGGTGTTTTGGGTTATTTTGACTAAAATTTACCCTCACAATGTCACAAAAAGCACCTGGCCAAGTGTCAGATTTTAGGAGGAAACCTCTGGGGGGGTCTCCTCTAGAAAAGCCGATTCCAACCACCCCTCCCCCAAACAGGTTTGGGAAAAGATTCCCTTAGAGAAAAGTGGGAAAAACTATTTATTTAATAAATAGAATATTCCCAAGCGTAGAAAATTTGGATTCCCATAAAGGATGTGCTTCTCATCCTTTGGTTTTCCTGCTTTTCCCTCCTCTGCTCCCCAGTCCCAGTGCTGGGAAGAAGCAAAGGGGGAATGGCAGAGCTTCATGAGCTGGAATTAAACCCCAAAATGGGGTTTAATTGGGGCATTTCTGTTGAAATTCCAATTGGCTGCTGTTGATAATTTAAGATCACCCACTTTATTGAAGAAAATGAAATTCTTTTTAATGGAGAAGGGCACAGAGGAGCCAAAAAGGAACATTTTCAGCTCTGATCCCTAATCCTGCTCTTGGCTGCTTTCTCCTCTGTCACTGAAATTAGAGCTAAAATTAGAATTAACAAATCAAACACATTTTGCAGGTTATCTGAGTGAGTGGTTCTGTGTATTTGCAGTCACTGCTGGCCCTGCCCTTCTCCCTCTCCCTTTTTATCTGTGCTGTCTCTGACTTCCAAAGCAGCAGCTCAACGATAATTTTACAACTCTGGCACATGCAGACTTGCTCGAGCAAAGAACACAATCTCTAAATCCAGCTGAATTCAACACTTGTATTTATTAACAAAGTGGCACCCGGCCAGAGCTCCCAACACAGAACCTGTTTGCTCATAATGCTGCCTTTGTGAGGAAATCTGAATTTCTGGAATTCAGACCCACCAATTTGCTCAATGAACCAGAAAGCATTTCTATTTCGTGGCAGGAGGACTTAGGAAAAATTACCAGCCTTGCATTTTTCTTTTTTTTTTTTTCTCCTCCCTGAGCTCTGTAATAAAATTATTTTTGAACTTTATTCTTCTGAGTATTGGGGTGTTCCTGTGCATTCCAGTCATCCTAGGGTGACCACATGAGGGGAAGGAGGAAACAAAAAACCCCAGACCAACAACAGCAAATATTGTAATTTCCTAATTTCTTTTTCCTAGAAACAGCCTCAGAAAAGCTTCCTAAGTAAAGATGATGGGTAAAGCAGGAGATTTGTTCAGGGGATTTGTACATTATTACTGAAAATTCTCTGAAAAATCAGCAAAGGCTGTGATTTTATAATTAGATTTTTTTAAGTGGCAAAAGTGGGGTTATTGAGCTTTAGTTTGTGTCTCTTTTGAGAAACAGGCACTTCTAAAAAGTGTTTTGCCTTTAATTGCTTTATGGTTTTCTTTTGATTTTCTTTTTAACAGCAACAGGGATTTTGTCCTCTCTGAAGAAATGTGAAAATTTTCCTGTCATTTCTTGCATCACTGCGAGTGCCAGGAAAGCCTGGACAGTGCCAGAACATCCCATTATTAACATGAAAGTTGATGACTTTTCTTTTTTCCCCATGTTTAACAAAATTAGCACCATTTGTTGTTGGTTGCTTAGGGGAAAATTCCTTCTTGACTGAAACTTTTGATTATTGTGACATTTTTATTTCACTAAGGCTGAGTCTATCAGTGTTTGTGCTTGGGAGCTGCATTTGTAAATAAGATTAGAAGACCCCCTGATATAAATATAAATATAAATATAAATATAAATATAAATATAAATATA
>JAHLSL010013386.1:0-30941 GCA_025920805.1 Petroica traversi
GGTTACACATGGTGGATAATGCAGAAAGATGGAACAACATGATGTGTACCACAGGATAATCTGATTGTTGGGTGAGAACCATGTGTAAATACCACTATTTTCTGAATTTTACTGACATTGTCTGTATATAGCTGTACACTGTATATATATGTATACATATATGCGTGTGTAGAGTCAGACTGTATTAGTCTTGGTACTGAGATGACGATATGGGGATAAGGGGTGGAATGTCCTGGGTTGGCCATATGACTTTTTTGTATCCTCAATCGTCCCTCTTGCTTATGCTGCATATTAAGCTCTACAGCTTTAAGTTAGGCCCAGAGAGGCAGAGAGAGTGAAAGCGGAGGGAAAAAAAAAACAACCCACGCACAGTTTGTCTGCAGGAGTTACACCTTACACCCCCTGAAAATCCTTGAGAGATTGCGTTCCAACGGGACAGCAATATCTCACTTGCTCTCTGGGTGTGCTCTGGGAGCTCACAGCGGAGGGTTTTCTTGGATCTCTCGGCTTTTTGCAGGGACTTTGTTTCTTTTGCTGGTTTTTCCTTCCTCCTGGGACTGGTCAGCATCTCGGTGGTCCAAGACATCAGGACAACAATCCCCTGGGGGGCCTCCCCCAATTTCTGCAGCCGGGCCTAGCAATCGCGCCCCCCATCCCCCCCCCCCCCCCCGCCGCTGGAGGGACTGAGCCACTCCCACAGTCAGACTCTGGTTTACCATCTCTTCAGATGAAGGAGAGGTTTCATTGTTTTCATATTATACAAATTTTCTATGCTTGTGAATATTCTATTTGTTAAATAAATAGCTTTTCCCATTTTTCTCTAAGGAAATTTTTCCTGAACCTGTTTTGGGGGAGGGGTGGCTGGAATCGGCTTTTCTAGAGGAGACCCCCTCCCGCCAGAGGTTTCCTCCTAAATTTTGCTGTAAACCAGGACACTGACCCTCTCTCCCCTCCCCTTTCCTTCCCCTCTCCCATTGGCCCCTGCTTTATGTCAATCAACCCTGTCTCCACCCTCTAGCCCTCAGACTATTGGTCCGTGATGCACTGCCTGCCCCTTAACTCCTCAGGACAAAACCCTCATTACTTCCTCTACCTGTGTCCATTTGGATGCTGCTCCCTTCGAGATAATAAACATCTTGGAATCACAGGCCAGATGGCCCCTTCCGCCTCTTCGTCTCTAGGGACACCTCAGAGTGTGTCAGTGGCTGCCTGAGTCCTTCTGCAGGGGTGGGCCCGTGTTAGCGTAGGTGCTATGTGAAGCACTGCCTGAGTGACTCCGAATGAAGGACACTGCAGGATCACACACGGCACTGGTCCATCAGACCACGCCACGCTGCATCAAAAAGGCACAGATGTGGAAATGCTTCGCCCTGAAAACGGTTGTAAGCCTACTGGTACATAGCTGTTATAGCCTGCTGCAAATAAAAATGTGCTACAATGAGGACAGCTCTACAGTTAAGCAGAACTCAGCTTCTCATTGCTAGATGGAAGGATTCATCCCTATCACCTGCCTTTTAGACTGTAGTATACAATTCCTTACCAAAGTAGAAATGGCAGTACAAGACCCAAGTGCAGGTATGCTGTTAGTGGGTTACCTCAATTCCCTTCTTAGATGACAGATACCATTAAAAAGTATGATTAAAAGTTAAGTACTTGAATGAAATCAGACTCTATTATTGCCTTCAGCTGCTGAATTTTTGCGTAATGTTTTAAAACTTTTCTTGTACTACTGAACTGATATCCATAAAATCTCATCATCATTAATTTTCAAATGCTTTAAAACTACTCTTTTATACCCCCTGTCTCACTTGTCATCCTGGCTTTTAGATCTCTGTGATCTACCTATCTTGTCATCTCCAAGTATTTGAATTTTTCCCTGGAAGTGTTGTACTGGTTTGAAAGTAAACCAGTGGGAGGAATAAACTCCACACAAATACCATGTGAGAGATTTTTAAGTCAATTACAATTTGATGGAAAGATTACAATAAATGTAATGAATACAGAAAGACTGGCTTAAAGCCACAGAGTACAACCTGATACCCCATTGGTCAGGGTGGTAGTCACAGTCCAATTAAGCAGTGGTAGCAGTGCTGTTCAAGTGATGGTTGAAAGCAGTGGTCCTGCAGAAGGTCTGGTCATTCTCCGGATGTCCAGTGGTGGTGGTTGGTGTCCCAAGTACCCAAACCTCGAGATTATATGTGGTCTTGCTCACCAATGAAAGCCTAAATCAACTTGTTGAGTTTCTGGAGCAAGAAACACATTTACTGCCCATCACTGAAATGAAACACCAAGTCAGCAATATTCAATATGCTGGAATACTAAATTTGTAGGTAAACTGTATTCTACTCAACACAATTTCCCTTAGACATTTGCAGGGCTAATGTGCCATAATAAATTCTTCTACTGATCAACAGTAAAGTGCTGAATTATATTAAATACCTGAATCTCACTCTCCTTTATGAAATTCTTTTATAGATTCTTATCAAGTCAAAAAGCCCTTTCTGTTCTAAAAGTTAAGCTATTATGCAAATATTATAAAAATAGGTAAGTTTAATTAGGAACTACATATACACACAACAAACTGCTTTTTCTTAAGTACAGCTGACATAACAAGAGATAGAAAAACATGCATTTATAAAGATATTTAAAATTAAGAAGAGGAGACTGCTATAGAATTTCTATTACTCTGCCATACAGCCATTTACTATGTTATAATGATACTGGTGATGCCCATATTTCTGGACTGATAAGCATCACACCACCAACGTGCTTTAGCTTCTTTTCTAGCTAAAGAAGTTGATTTGTAAATTTAAACTATGGCATGCACTCTAATGAGGAATAGATGAAATGTATAATTAAGTTTCTGGTTCAACTTTGAACAAGCTTTATATCTAGTCACGTAACCAACACAAGCAAGACATTAGTGCAAAAGGGAAGCTGTCAGTTGTACATGATGAGTACTCTTTCCCTAACTGCATGATGTGAGAGAACAATTATCAGATTAAAAGTTAAAATGGATTAACATGAGAACAAGAGATACTTTTTTATCCCAAACTTAGCACTGACTTCCAGAGGATCAACAGGAAAGCAACATCAGTTACAGCTAGAATAAAAAAGTTAAACCCCAGTTCAGAAAGGTGATATGTAGGTCCAAAATTTGTAATGGTATGAAGGCAGTATTCTCAAAAAGAGCTCCAAACAAAACTGCAAATCAAAATGGGCATTTAAGTTGAAATTGGCCAACTGCTGCATAGAATTGTTTACCACAAACAGTCACATTCAAGTCAGTGCATAGAGTAGATAAAAAGCACTTATGGTAGTTGCAAATGTTAGCAAGTCCATAGGAAAAGAACAGAGTAAAAGTAGAAATGCTCAAGCAAAACCAAAAAAAGATTACCCTCCAACTATATAAAATCCACACAACAGTTGTAGTAAAAAGAAATCAGTGGAAAATATTCAACTTAGTCCTAAACACCTGACAGGAAAAAAAGATCAGAATAGACAAGCCTATGGCAAACAATTTTAAGAGTCTAAACAGAGCACTATATTTCTAAATAATCCACAAAATATAATGTATGGCATATTCAAATATTGGTTAACCAATGCTGCAGGTGCAATTCTAACATCACTTTAGAAAATGAGAGCAAGATGGAGCAAACTAAAGGAATACTGATATATTGCAACAGTGCACAAGAAAAACATTGCCACCAAGTCATGCTTCAACAACAGCACTCTGTGACTGCACACTATTATCTATGAAGCAAAACAAATTTCTCTAGCTTTTCAGGGATGTGCCCTGCATAGCATATGTTATGATTCACTATAACACGAGCAGCAAGACATTGCAATGTAGTATGATTTATAGGATGGATTAAGTTTTTTGCTATTTTCTTCTCATCCAGTAGATCGCTAGCAGTTTGTTTATGCAAGTTTGTGGCATCAAAGTGTGAACCTGACCTGATAAGAAAATTCATGATGCCTGGATGGTTGTTCAGTGCAGCAATATGTAAAGGACTGTTGTTATCAGAGTCTCTGACATTTATATTAGCACCACATTCCACCAGGATAGCAGTAACTTGTGGAGAGGGGAATTTACAAACTGGGTAGCGACCGACACATGTAGTATTCTTGTCAACAGCAAGGTGAAGTGGACTGAAGTTATTCTTCCCTCTAGGCTGAAGCTTAAGAAACTTATATATAGTCTGTTTCTTAAAATGCTCCTGTTCTGAGGTGCAAGGTACTTTTTCCAACAAGCAAATTAAATGCAAAATGATAGAAAGTGCTTTGTTCAGCTGTATTGGATCAGGAGGACACTGGATTTGTTTCATGGCCCGCTCTATTTCGAGAACACTTTTGCATAGTATACCCATTAGATCATCAAATGTGACAGTAGTGCCTAGCAGGCCTTTTGCCTTGTCCTGCAGCATGAAGGAGAAGAGTTCAGCAAATGATAGTAAACTGCTGGCTGTCATAGGGCTCAGTGGACCTAGATTGCTCTGCTGCATGTCCAAAGCATATTTCCATAAGTTGATGCATCGTTTAAAGTTTCCAGAGTCTGCATAGACAGCACCTCTGTATCTAATATAGTACGATGTATCTGGGTGAGAAGGACCAAGAATACGTTCTCTAATTAATAGCGCTTGCATTCTCATCTCATCAGGATCTGCAATAAGATTTTCTAGCTCTTCTAAGCTGTTTACCTCTTTAGCATAATCATAGGCCATAATTAGTGTTTGTGGCACAGGTTTGTTCAGGATACTAATCCTATCATTGCATCTCATTTCCATAGCTCGCTTCCAGTATTTCAAAGCACCAAGCAGATCTCTCCTTTTGTCCACAAATGTTGCTCCTAGAAGTTCCAGAGCATTTATACATTCTATCTTACTAGTCTGTTCATGTTGGGTCAGGAAGTCCACAATATTTGTGTGGCCTGTCACACTGGCTGACAGAAGAGGCGTCATTCCATAGCCATCCTTTTCCATCTTAGCACAATACTTGAGAAGCATCTTCATGATCTCTAAACTTCCAGATTCTGCACAGTCATGTAATGCAGTGTTTCCTAGCAAAAGAAGAAAAACAATTACATAAATCATAATCAAATTATAGTCCAGATATCACCACAGTAATAGGTTAAAAAAAAAAAAGTTTTGACATCTACAAACTATGAAAGGCTTAAATTACAAGTTTAAAACCTTCAAGATCTGATTAAAACATCAAGGCTACCACACAGTTATACAAACCAAAATGCTTGACATTATTACCTAAAAGAGTTAAACAGCTTTTAAGGACACATCTCATTATTCAAAACCTAAACCAGAATTCTCTACCACATGAGAAATTTTGTATCTGCTTTCAAGTATAAAACAGAAACCTAAGCTTGCCATCTTAAGTGGTTATATTTTCTCTTTTTTTTTCCTTGTCAAATGTCCTTCATCCCTATCTCCATCCACAATAAAAAAAAAAATAAGATCTGTATAAAAATTAAAGCTGTGCTAACTCAACACTGGCCTTGCTCACCTCTGTACTGTACCTCTTCCTCCCTCTTTCATCCAAAGCCTTTAATTAAAGTGTTACAAGGTAATAATTGTACATTAAGGCAAATACAGATCATCGCAGCAGGCCCTTCATATCAGCTGGGGCCTCAGAGACTGCCAGAATATTGAGGGACCGACTTATTTTGCCAAGCCTGTGTATACACATAGACAAACTATTTCTAGTACTTTATTAGGTCTTTTTCTGAAGTCCCACATAAACCCCTCCTCTGCGCAGGATTCCCAAAAGCTAGAAAAAAACCTCAAGCCCCCAAACCAAAACAATGCCTTCAACACACAACATGCAGCCATTAGTCTTATAATTCTTATCATTTACATTAAGATTATTTGTAATGAAGAGAACATGCAATATCATGCTAAAGGCATCCAGGTGGCACTCATACTATGTGGTGAAATTTCCGGCAAGTACTAATGGCAACTGAATGAAAAACATTTGTAGCAAACTAAAAAGAAAACATTGGACACCACAGCTAAATATCAAACTACTATGCTTCAAGTAGAAGAAAGTTTTGCTTACGACCATACATGAGTAGTTCACTGGGAGAGACAGGAAGATGGACAACCAATAATTCTCTCTATCCTCCCCAACATAATAAAGCCTCTTGGGGGGTTTATTGCTTTTAAAAATACACAATTTAAACCTAGCTTATTTTTCATGTATACTACATATTAAGGCATACCAACTTTTCAGCCTCCCACTACATTAACATGAAAATAATTAACAGCATACCCATGTAAGAATCCCACCCTCCCACTCCACAATTAAAATGTCTTCTGCCACTAGCCTTGCAAATTCTGGTTTGCTGGCTATCAGATCATCAGTATCTGTTATATCATCAGCAAGTTTCCACATCCTCAAATCAGAGAACCCTTCTCCAAGGATTCTGTACATTCATAGTCATCAAATTTAGCTTTTAAAAAGTTCAGAGAGAAAGTTTCATAAACTTTCTCATTTGCATTTTTGGCAGGCTTTTTTCTATGACGACATTGATTTGCAGTAGCCTTATCTTTGGATTTTTAGATCTATAAACAGAACTGAAGAAGGTAGGGAAAGAAATCAATAGGGTTGAAATCTTCAGCTGATGTTTGAGAAAAGTGCATTTTGTAGGTATACAATCTCTTAATTTCAACAACTTAGCTTAGACTTACCTTAGTACATTTTCTTAATGTACTCCCCCTCCCCTCCCCCAGGCTGTTATCTATAGAATGTGCAGTTTACTTTTTACATTAGTGTTTAGCCAGTAAAACTCAAATTGGTCCCTAAAGTGTGCCTGAGATTTGTCTTAAAAGCTGAACAGGGCATCGAAATAAACTGAAAAGCTGAGGAAGATACTCCGCACAAAGCTGCACTCAAAATTATCTGTTAGATCAATACTCATGAAACTAAAACCAGGTCTTAATAGGAAGGGATTTTCAGTCTCAAATACCCTAGGCAATCTTTGTCACTAATGGAGAATTAAATCAGTGACAGGAGCGTGATCAATACACGGGTCTGGACACACTATGGTTTCTACAGAGACCAACAAAACCTCCAATCACAAGAAGAGATATTTTTCCAAATTTAGGTGTATTAAAAGTTTGGTTTGTCAACTGCAGTTTATTAACTAAAATTCCTTCCTTTTTATTATGCAAAACTGTTTACACCCACAGACTGACAAGCATGAGATCTTTAAATTCCTAAGATGAAAAGAGAGCAAAAGCAGACAAATACACATAACTAGCTTGCCAGTATACAGACACATTATAAAAGTCATCTTGCTGTGCTGGAAAAAGCCTAGGAAAAGCTTTACTATAGTTGTCAACCCAGAAGCAAATACTGACTGGCTCATCAGGCCATCTGCACTTCTGAAACACTCACTGATAAAGCCAAAACCATATCCATCTGGGTGTAGGCTAAGCCACTAGTTACTGTAGCCAGTTTAGGGTTTATTCAAGTCCATGCTACCTATCTCACAACAGAGCTCTGAAACACTAGAAAGGTCTTTTGGAGGCTGCCAATTCCAATGCCAATCTAGACATGGCCTGGGATGAAAAAGATTCAGAACTACAAGTGTTTTTACCAATACATGTAAGAATGTTGTTAGCTGGGCCAATCAAACATTTACATTTCAAAATATTCATATACATATTTTAAGTTGCATTTGAGGTGTTAATTGATTTAAAAAAATACAAACTCACAAAAATGTTTTATTGCAGACCATATTGTACTTGTTGAAATATTATAGTCATCCTTAGGTCACAACTATTTAATCTTCACATATTATCGTTCACAATCCTTTATTTCTACTTTCAAGTCAATATTTTTAAGATATTAAGTAATAACAAATGCATATTACAGACAAACATATCAAAATGCACTAGTACCACCAAAGTTCTTAGTTATTTAACAACTACTGATATACATATTGCTATATTTGACGATAGGATCAATGGCAACTATTCATATTACACATTGTAGATCCATCACCACATAACTATGCCCTTTACACTCTTTTATCAGTTACCATAAATGTATGCCATGACACACGAATAGTGCAAAAATTAGGACAAATTAAGCTTAGCCAGCGCCTACATAATTCAAGAACAAACCCACAGTTTATATAGCAATTATTTACAATGAAGCTATGCATAACACATGGAAATATTCCTACATCACCAAGGATTTTCAGTGTTCTCTCCATCTGGATCTCCTTTATTAAGAGATTTGCTTTTTTCTTACCATCATAGTTATTTACTCAAAGAGTGGTTACTAAAAACATATCAGGAAGAGGGTAATTTTTAGCTACTTATATTGTAGTAGGCCTTGGAGACCACAATTATTTAAAGCAATACAGAAATTAATAAATGAAAGTGATCACCACTAATTGTTAGTGGCTGCACTTCAATTTGACTGGATGGAACAGCAGCAGGAAGGAAATATAAGAATACAAGCTCCAATAATCCAAAAGTGGACATGGGCAGATAGATAGGTATAGAATTGTCAAATTAAAAGAAACACACACACGCACTCGCACACAACCCAACCTTAAGAATTAACAAGAATTCCAGACATCTACCTAGTAATTATCAGGAGTTAAATTTGAGGAAGAATTTGAGAGGACATGGCAGTTAGCCTTGATATCTAACTCAAGGTCTGTGTTCCACAATGTACCCATTTCAAAAATACTGTATCATCTATAGTGACAGGAATAAACAGTGCCTGAACATATCTATGCAATTCCACAGCTAAGTCAATCCAATTCTGGTGCAAATTTCTTTAGTAAAAAATTAAAATCAACATTATATCTACTGCTGTATTAAGGAGGAAATAGTTTCACGTTTCTTTCTAGCCCTACTTTAACAGGGATAATATGAACATTACACAAATGCTTTGTGTATCACAGAACTAATTCCCCAACTATCCAGTCTTGCAACAAAAACAAACAACCCAAACCAAAACAGACAAAAAAAACCCACCCAAAAAACCCCCAACAGGCAGCTCATCAAGAGAGGTGTGTCTAATGAGGTTGTGCCAGAAGCTAATTATTCTCAAAATAGGCTGATAGCTTGTGACATGGGGAGGGAACTGATTTTGCTTGATTTGCAACCAATATTAACTACATCTAATTACTAAAATTTGCAAAATGCTTAATCAAATTTCTGCCAAGCAAAACTTTTAAAATAAAAATACTATTTTTAAAGTATGATAGCAATGTGGTACCAAACTAAAGATCTCTTACTGAAAATACACACTCAGCTGCTGAACTTTACACACTGGTCAATCCTTCAAATTAAATCTTTTTTTCTACATATGTTTAAAATAAACTGAATGTATATTTTTGCAGCCTCATAGATGAAATTAATCACCTTCAGAAAATGAAACTGTTCATAAAATACTTAATTTTTTTTAAGCAGAGTACTTGAAGGAAATAAGGCCTCTAGTAGCTTTATTGACTTTTGAAGAAAAAAATATTGATATGTACATACACACATACAAACGTAGGCAATGCAAAAGAAAACTGTTTTACATGTCTATACCCAGTATACTTGACAAAGGAAAATTAAAGGTCTGTCTTCCTTTTAAAAATAAAGTAAAAATTGCAAAGAGCTATTAACCTCAACAAGCTGTTCTATGTTCTGTAATGGAATAATTGTTCCCTTGGTCAGAAAAGTACTTCATGATAACTCATCAAGATTAATAAAACAAAGTGGCAGTAATGTATAAAATGTTGTAAATCATTGACTTTCAACAGGAACTATTTTTTTGCATCTGAAATATGCTTCCTCGAGCTTCAGGAATAGAAGTGAATTGCTACACTTACAGTTGCAAGTTTTACATTAAAAAACAGAACACTCATCTGAAAGCCTAAATGGGAAGTGAAAACAGCTCATTTCTAAACAGATGATTCTGGCCCACTGATGTCATGTGCCTTTTTTTTTTTTCCCAAAAGCTTCCTATGTCCATACAAGTTCAAATCTAAAGAGGCAAATTTTATTTAATGAAAAAGACCCATCTTTCAGTTTATGAACATCATCTCACTTTCAGTGAGGTTTGTTTTACTCTCTTGTTGCAGGCTACTAGTACTTCTTATCTCATGTAATAGTTTAGTAGTGCTAATCAACTCTTCCTTACTTTCTTGAATTAAAAACAGCTAGTCAGAACGAGAAATAGCTTCAAACATTAAGTGAATTCCAGAAACATACACTAATTAAAAGGATACTGATGTCCCTTGTAAAAAATTGATGAAGTGACAATTTCGGCACCTGCATAGTCAGTTCAAACATCACATATAAGTTTGCTTATTGTAATAAATACGTAGCATAATATTGGCTTTTTGCAAGTGTCAGGATGAATATCATGTATATAATGTTATTCCTTATAGAAGTAGCTTTTGTTATAAAAACATAATGATTACCAAATGCTTCTTTCTTTGTTCTAACTTAGATGTAGTTGAAAAATAACTGTGTTAAAATGTGCCTAACGTACAATATACCACCTGCTTAGTTAGATAGCCATGAATGTGACAAGCACCGGCCACAGGACATCCCTATCAACAACAACCATCTGTTGGAAGCTGATGGACAAAGGAAGATACTGAACTCTCCAAAAGAACTACGCATGCTCTAAAAAGGCGGACCCAAGGAGGAGCCATGCTAACGAGTTCCTGGAACATGTAAAATAGTTTGGGGAAAAGTTTGACTATGCATAATCTTCTATGAATAGGCAGCAGGCTGATGCAATAAGAAATGTATATAAAGAAAGACTCTGACCACACCAAACGTGCTCTTGGCTCAGTGCCAAGGGTACCCAGCGTCCTGGGCATTGTGACCTTTTGCTCTATTTTGTCCCTTATTGTCTTTTATTAAAAACCTTTACATTTCAACAGGAGACTGGACCTCGTTTTTCACACTTATGAAATGGTACCACCTAGCATTCACCTTCAGAGCTTAGCGTATTTAACCACTTTGTGAAAGAGCTTAATACACAATAAAAAGTAAAAAACATCCTCTCAACCACTACAGGACTGCTAAAAGCAGAACAAAAAAAACCCAAAAAAAAAATCTGGGAAAACTTGTCTAAACTGACAACAGAACTAAATAAAGGTGGCCCTTTTCTAAAGCCAAAAGATTCCACGTTTACATCGAGTTGAAGCTTTACCTTGAAAAAAGCCACTTAAGTGTAGATCAGAAAGTCCTCATGATGTGTCAGAGAGCTCCAACTGAAGACAACACAGAAGGTTTATCCTATGATATCTTATATTGGAGAAAAGACATTTCTGTTTGTTATAAATGCATATTATAGTGTTGGTTTTTCGCAAATAATGAATACTATGTATATAATATTGATCCTTGTAGAAGCAGTGTTTGTGTAGAAATGTAGCCATTCTAGTTTTGCTTCATAGTTGAGAAATAACTAACATTACTCACAAGCCACCCCTCAAGCAAGGCGATTTACTCCTATCAAGATATTCCTAGATAAGTGACTCCTCTGCCAACGACTATGCAAACTTCTACTTCTGTCAAGATATTCCTGGATAAGAGACTCCTCTGCCGGGAATTGATAAAGGACTAACTGAATTCTTCAAAAGAACTTCATTTGAATTATACAACAAGTTGTAAAAGTAAAAAAAGTATTTAAAGAAAGTCTCTCTCTAGGAGAAGGTGTGCTCTGGCTCTGTGCCAAGTGAACCCAGCGTTCAGGGACCCTGTAATTCCTTTGCCTTGTCTTTGTCTTTTCTTGTTGATTTTTTATTAAAAACCTTTTAACTTTAACAGAAAAGGACCTCGTTTTTAACATGTTTATGTGACTTTTTTAATTAACCTTTGATGGGAAGAGTCGTAGCTTCTACCACTACTTCTCCCCCTTCAGGGTTCACATGCATTCCTCTGCTTCCTAGGCATGGGTTCCAATCATACTGAATCACTGTAGCAGCTATATAAAATGCCTGTCACAAAGGCTGTTTATCATCATTCTAAACTTGATGGTTTGAGTTTTGATTTACATACCTGTGCTGGTTTAAAAACACAGCTGAAAAATTAACCCCCACTTAAACTGCTCTCCTCATCGTCGGTCCTCCCGGCTCCTCTCCCCCCGGAAAGGGAGACTAAAAGCAGAGATTCCAAGTTAAGAACCATTTGCTTGAAAAAAAAAGCAGCAATGAAATAAGAAAAGTGGACAGTAAGAGCAACAAGATTAATACACAAGTACACAAAAAGACAGTGTTTAACATACTTAAAGGCGTTCACCGACCAAGGCCTCGTGGACCTAAACAAAGACAAAAATGGCGCCTGCCTGCCCCCCCCCCCCCCGCAGTGGACTACGCGCTACCTGGAAACCTAGTTAGTCCGAACAGAAGCTATGCTGCCAAAACAGTGGCTCTCTCGGTTACAGCCGCGGTCCCGTTGCAGGGGGCTCCCTCCCCCCGAGGTGGAGGTGGTCCTGGCGGCAGTCCTGGTGGGCGCGGTGTCTTGCGGCGGGGCTCTCGGCGGCTGCAGCGGTGGCAGCAGCAGTAGCAGCAGTTGCGTCATTCTGTGGCTTCGGCACCGGTTACCCCTTTCTGCAGCTTCAGCAACAGTTACTACTTGCAGCGTGTTTAAGGGACCAGTCTACCCTTTTCCCCAACCGAGGTAAACCTGCATGAACTTCCGGCGGCTCGCCGTTTTCTGCTGAAACAACGCCCCCGTCATGATGTAGGTGGTATGGAATTAAACAGTGCTAGAACCTCCACCCCTCCTTTATTCTGCACCCAGGACAATACCACAGCAAAAGAGAAAACCCCAGAGAATAGTCTGTTTTGCCCATGACGGGAATCTGTGAGTGATCTCTACCCATACTTATCTCAATTCGTGAACCTTTGTTATATTTCCTCTCCCCTGTCCAGCTGAGAGGGGAGTGACATCCAGCCAGGGTCACCACACACAGTACTGTCCATACTATTCCTTATTTTAAGAGGAAAACAAAGAAAAAACACAATCAAACAAAAAATAACCCCACACAAATTAATTTTCTGTTCAAGACCTCTGTTTCATATGAGTGAAACCTATCAAGCCCAGATAGTTGTAACCTGCAGCTTCTTAAACTAAGAGTAATGTACTGGAAAAGCCTCTGAATTAGGACGACAATGCCGAATTAACTCACATTGGAAGGATTGCTTTAACTACTTTCTGCTTTTCTACAAACGTTCTTAATTCTACAGGTATCTTTGCTATTTTCTACAATTCTGAAAGAAAAACAAAAGAGTTTTCTTATCCTGTTTATCACCACCACCATCCCCGCCCTGCACTGTTCACGTTAAGAAAATTCTTTGTTTCCATTTCTGTGGCTCATATGTTCTTCGTAAAAGTTTGAGGAAACTGCAAAAGTCAGATCAGTAAAACAGTGGCAAGAAGAAAGACAACTAAATGCTCTTATTTTAAATTCAAAACTACTGACCATCTGTTGCAGATTAGCACTTGTCCAACCCCAAACATCTTGTTACTTCCTCCTTCACCATCATCTCCTGTTAGATGGTGCTAAACCTATATTTTACCTCAGTGCAGTATCCTACCTGAATTAGACTCAGAAATCATATCCTAGCTGTTGAAAGGAGTTAAACAAAGAATTTTGTATTTTTTGCCTAGTTTGGTAGTTTGTTTTTACTTGTTTTTGTAGTGAAAGGAATGAGAGACTTGTCTTCACAAACAAACTGTGGGTCTTGCCAGGAGATAAAACTAGCACTCAGAGATAAAAGAAACAATGGGGGGGTTCCACTGATTGATGAATGGAACAAGGGAAATTTACATTTACAAACAAACCAAAGGTCTGCTGATAAATAAAATTGAATATTGGAAGATGAAAGGAACAATGAGAAGATCCATAAATTCCATAAGGAATTCCACTGAGTGACACAAGAGAAGGACAAAGGAGGGGGGGAATTATACATTAGAGGGGAATCTTAGGTATTAGGCGTTTTCAGAAAGTCTGTGCCTCTCGAATACCTCAGCCAATGGGGAAAGAGAGAGGGACATGCAGTTGGGAAATTAGGATAAAAGGGAGGCTGCATCCTCCAAACATCTGAGAGACCCCAGGGGAAATGCCCCATGGCCTCTCCCTTTATTTGAATAAAGTGACAGGACTCCTCTGTCTCCTTTTTGGACATAAACCTCTGGTGTTTGTGGACTAATTTTCCTCACAGTAGTTTGCCTAAACACTGTAACTTTCATTTTATAATTTAGCTTTACTTGATTTTGCTTAAACTTTGTAACTTTCAATCTATAGTTTAGTTTTACCATGTAACTGCCATTGGTAGCTTTGTTTTAATTGCTATTTAGACTATTAGCTAATAGTAGAACGTTGATAACAAGGGACTGAGAAAATGAGGAAACCTCTCCAGGTGTGGCTTGATTACAGTGACCTAAGACCTTTAGAACACTAAATAAGTAGAAACCTGCCAAGATGAAAGACTCATAAGTTTTGCCTTGCTGAGGCTAATTGCATGAGTCTCACCTTACCAAGAGAAAAGGTGGATAAGTCAGCACAGATGGACAGCACATGCGCAAGCCTGGAAGTTCAAGCAGTGGACATGATGAGGAAGACACTGGAATCATATAAAACACCCCAAAACCCCAAAAATAAAGAATGCAGTTCCAACTAACAGACAGTAGATGACAATCTTGCTCTATGAAAACATAAAGGACCAAAAATCCAAGAAATTCTGAATTACATACCTATTACGTACCAAGGGGGACAGACTTTGGATGCGCCTTGGGGAATTCTTTGAATATTACAATGTATAGAAACCCAAGGGAACAATGCCTGAGTGAGCGTGCTTATGGAAAGGGACACCCCCAGCACGTTCCCAGTACTGAATAAAGGAATGCTTTCTTAACAGTTATGTCGTTAAGTGATTTTCTTTGAATCACTGTACTTTTGCGCTTCCACAACTTTACTTCCAAAACATCTGCATTCTGAATGTTAGTAGTCCAAACCACAGGTGGATTATGTCTGTATTGTACAAGCAGTACTTAATTGCATGCTTTTAAACTACTCTTTTATCCCCCTGTCTCAATTGTCAGCCTGGCTTTTAGACCTCTGGGACTGACCTGTCTTGTCATCTCCAAGTATTTGAAGTTTTCCTTGGAAGTGTCAACGCTTGAAAGCATATTTTCACATTTCTCTCAGCTCTAGAATTGTCCCTGGTTTTTAAATGTGAATAAAGTCCTATCTTGCAATAAGAAAATCTACTGGAAAAGCCTAAGGGATAGTTCGAGTAATTTTGCCCTCTCACTTTCCCTGCTGTGACGATGAAAGATAGTTGGGTCTTCTTGGGCGTTCTCCGCACCCTCACACCCTCCCCCTACCATCTCTGATGGGCAGTGCGATTTGTCCTAAGAACACCAGGTGGGAATTGCAGGAGGAACTGTCTGAATGTTCGCATAATTAACGCATTCCAGAGATGGGGGAGCTGTGATGATTGCGATTGACTTTGGTACACATCAGCCTGCAAAAGAGTATAAAATGCTGCTGGAGAACGGACCAACTGGTCTCCCGCGATTGCAGGCAGCTTCCGAGTGGATCCCTCCCCTCTCCCCAGCAGAGACACTTGCAAGGTACATCCAGCCAAAAAGATGGGGAACACTCACTTTTGGACGGGTGAGTAAAAGCACTAAAATCTGGTCACATATGTAAATAAAATCCTAAAGTAGCTCCATAGACGCTTTGTTGCTTTGTAATTGTGCATTCTGCAAGGCCAAAGACTGTAAACCTGCATGTTTCTAGCCAAACCTGCTGATATTTTAAGCCTTTACACCTGCTTATACTGCACTGGCAATATTTAGATACTGTATTAGCAATAAATTTAATCATAATCAGCCACATAATCAATGTCATACTTCTTGCGCCTGACCGCGTCTTCTCTCTACTACTCTGCCACACCTGGTTTCAAAAACACCTGGAAGAGAACCTCTAGTAATCGCCCATAACAGCATTTTATATTTACTTATATACTTATATACTTATATACTTATATACTTATATTTAGCTCGTTATTCCAAGAGCCCAGTCTAGAAACATGACATTTTTATCCCACCACAAGTCTGTGATTCATAGGCAACCTTAAATCCTTCCAAAGGAAGATTTATTTTGCTCTGCCCACCTCCATGACGAATTTTTTGTTTAGCTTTTTTTATATTAAACCCACATAACTCCATGACTTGCAGAAAAAAGGCATATTTAATTGAACAGCTTTTTCAAAGAGATTACTCTCATATTTGGTATTTTAAAATATTGTGCAGTAAGCCAGGCACTAGAGGTTTTTCTGTCAAAATATACTTGAAGTATATGATACCGTTAAAATTGTAATTAGACAGAAAAGGGCAACTGAAGTATTATGCTACAGAACATTTTATTAGGATATATATTATTAATAAGCATATTTTTTAAAAGAGAAGCTGCTGAGACACAATCCTGGCTCAATGAGCTAAAAAAGTTAACCATAACCTGCAATAATCAACATACGTTTTAGGCAAATATCATATTCACATATAAGTTAGAGATATAACAAAAGCCAGCAATTAGAATAAGAGGTCCACATAAATATGATCACAGTAAAAAGGACATAAGTCTTCACTTTCAACAATATGTCAGGATAATTGTATACCAAGGCAAACAGATATTCTTTGTGATCTGTGCACCACTCTAAGTAGTTCTGTTGCAATCACAGTCACATGAAGCTTCATCTCCTTAATTCTATGATACATTTTTGTCTACTAACATTGGAAAAAAGGTCCAAAAAGATTCAGGAATTTGAGGGAGCAGAGGAGTAAAGAGGAAAGTGATTATTCATTTCCATTATAGAAAAGAATTATTCTCCTTTATGCATCTTTCCCTATTCTAGTCTTAGTGGCACAGGTGAATTTTACATACAGCATATTTGGTTTGTTAAGAAACAGTATGAAAAACATCCTAAATTTTACACAATATATGCTCACATATTTATTACTGTACAAACCTACTACAACTAGTTTTCATCAAAAGTCAATTAACTCTTTGCATCTGCATAAATGCAAAATCTTTAGGTTAAAGTGTATCAATTTAGAATTACATTTTATAGCCACTATTAAATAAGTATGCTGAAAAAATTTGTAAAAACAGCTAAATACACTTCATGTCTTACTGGAAAATACACTCACGTTGTGAGACTAGAGGAATATTTTTGGATGTCATCCTCCTCAAGAATATGAGTAACTTCACTCCTATTTACTACGAGAAAAAATAAAACAAACTTACCTTTAACACTTTTTCTATTAACATCAGCTCCTTTTTCGAGTAAATACTGAGCAATTTCTTTGTGGCCTTTGTAACATGAGATCATCAAGCATGTATGCCCATGACGGTTTGATACTTCCAAGTCTGCTTTGTGCTCCACAAGATATTTTACTATTTCCAAGTGACCATCAAAACAGGCTGCTCTAAGTGGAGTTGAATTTGTTAGAGTTGTGTTGTTAACAGATGCACCATGATCCAACAGACACTGAACCACCTTCAAGTGTCCAGCAGCTGATGCTGCCCATAATGGTGGAGCTCCCTCAATGATCTCACCATCAAAATTAACGGAACCACCAATCTCTATAGAAGCAGAACAATAATCTAACAAGTATTCCACCATGTCAACGTGCCCATAACGGGCTGCCATCAAAAGTGGTGTGGCACCGTTGGTTTTTTCTGACGTTAGTAAGGCCACCTCTTCTCTGGTTTTGCTTGTCAGTAACTTGGAAAGGAGATGCAGCTTGCCATCACGAGCTGCGTTGAACACTGCTGTCTTTAGATCCATTTAGTCTGTACCTCTATTTCTTGAAGGATACACACCTGCCCTTTTCAGGGTCACAAACAAAAGCTTATTGGAACCACAGCCCCAACTTTTTCTCAGATCAGACAGATGGGAAAACATGGAGACACTGAACGACGTCCTAACAAAGCAGAGGCTGCACTTGATAACGCTGCAAAAGAAAAAATTCTGGATGTTTCTACCTTCTACTTCTCAAATAAGTATGTTCAATTACATTTTCCTACAGCTATACTCAAACAAACCACTGGTTGTGTTGCACCAACATCCAGTTGCCGTTCATGGGACTTCCCTGGACTGCACAGTATCTCTTAAAGGAAGATATTGATCAAGAGGCCAGATCCTAGCAGTGCGCTATGCATACCATTTGCAGGAAAACACTTTCCCCTCACAACATAACAAACCGTACACTTGTATCAACTTCTGCTTTTAAGCACAGCCTAAGTAAAGAACCATGAGTCCCACCCCCTCAGGTCCTGTGCAGAGCCCCATGCTCACTAACACACGCGTCCCCGTGCTACCTCCATCCTACTGGCGAAGGAGCAATTTCAGAGCCTGATCGGAAAAACAAAACACGTCCTTGCCACAGTCATGTGATTTAGTATCAGACACCGCCGAAACCCCGAACTTGCCCTTCCATCACAAACACCCTCAGCCTGCCCAAAACCCCCCGCCTCCAAACCTCCTTCAAGACAAAGCTATATTTGCCTCTCACCCCAAAGCCGCCTACCCCCCGCCCGGATTACCTCGTGCCTCGCTTCAGATCGTCCCTCTATTTTCTACCTCTAGTCCAATAACGACTCGCCTCCCAAACCACCCTAGAGTCCCCAAAAACCCCTTCCCAGTTCCCTCGGAACTGCTCCTCACACGACCGCTGGGACAGGGAGGCCTCCACAGCCTGCCTGGAGAGGCGGCAGCAGTGGCACCGCCGCCGCAACCCACAAGAGGTGAGGAAGGACACAAGAGTGCGGGCTACCTTCCCAGGACGCCACCGGCTCTCTCCCACCTAAGCCACCCTCACACGGAAGCTCCCGCCGCCTCCCGCACTCCATCCAGCTCCTCCACGACAGACCAGTCCCCACAGCAACGAACCTCTACCACCAACGCTACACTCCGGAACAGAGGAACCTACCAAGCACATCCCGGCCACCGCCAGGTCCAATGAGAAACACGCCTGAGCGCCGCCAGCCACTCGGAGCAGGGCGGGAGGTGGGAATACGCCGTCGCTCAATCTACCCTGAGAGTGGGGCGGTGCTGGCGGACGGTGGCGATGCGGTAGCTGTCCTCTGGGGGGAGGGGGCGAGCGAGGCCCTTCGCACTATAGCGCGTGCGGGCTGGCCGAACGCAGCGGGAAGGAGGTAGGTTTTGATTAGCTGTGGTGTGTGGGGATCAGGTACGGGGAGTTCTTTTTCCCCAGCCCGTGTCTTCTTTTCCTTTCTCTAGAATAAAACAAAGGGCAAGGCAGCGTTATAGCGGAGCGTACACGGGCGGGGAGGGATGTCACGTGTGACGGGAGAGCGGGGGCGCACGGTACCCGGAGAGGGGCGCTTCCATGGAGAGTAGCAAAAACCCGCGGGGCTGCAGGAGGAAATCCCTCACGACTGACCATGTGTGGATCTGCTCAGCAGCTCCGGGCAATAAACCCATCCCTTGCAGCGGGATGCAAAACCTGCCCTGTCTGGAGAAAGAAAAGTGGGTGTTTCCTCCTCAGAAATAGATCGGTTTACTGCTGAATTGAAGGCGGTAATTCAGTGCTTCATTTAGTGGGAGAGGCGGCCATGAAAGCCTGCAGAGCCTGCAGTTTGTAGGCAGACCTTCCCTGCCCACCCGTGATTTAGGCAGGGGCGAGAGGCTGGTATGGGGGCTTCAGTGACCTGCTGTGTCTGTTGGGAGGGATGGGAGCCCCAATGCCCTCATCACAAAAATGTGCAACTGGCCCATGCTGACTGAGGAGAGAAGACAGGACACAAAGTATAGAATTACAAGGGTAAATATTTCTTCCTGTGCATGAGGTGTCCCAGACAAATTTGGGCACCTCAAATGTGGTTTTACATGGGGTTCTTATACCTTTCAAACATTCAGATACAACACAATTTGACAAATCATTAACACACACACACATATACACACACTACCCATTACTAATCATAGTAAAAATTTTTAAAGCAACTATATTTTTGCAGCATTCTTGCTGCTTGTTTCTTGACTCAGATGTCCCCGGAGTCAGTCTTGCTAGCTACTTAGCTATGATGCCAGACAATGCTGGGAGGCTTTCAGACACACATTAGAGGGGCTAGGATGCTGGCATGATCTTGATCGTTCAAAGGTATCCTTTATCCTTCATGCACAGCTCTAAGCTTCCAAAAAGCAGTCTTTATTTCCAGGACCGGGCTGTCCTTAAGACTTTTACTTAAGCATGAACAATACTAAAGTCTCCAGTAAACTTCCAATACCGCATTACAGTGTATAATGTGAACTATAATATAATATTTGTACCAAACAAAGTGTAGCAGAGTCTCCGGGGCCCTGCCAGAAGCCGCGGGGTGTCCAGATGTCAGGTTAACATGTAGCAAGAAGCCCTGAAGCAGCGGCAGAGAACAGCGGGGCTGGACAGGAAATCACTCCCCTGGGGAGCTCACTGGCGATGGCTGGTCCTAGAGCCAGGCTGCGTAGAGGGGGCGGCCCCGGCAGGGGATGGGTTGCTCCTGGGTCCGTGTGCGACAGGCACTGGCTCTGGGCTTCCAAGCAGCAGAGAAGCAAGCCAGTAACCTCCATAGTGCCGAAGGTAACGAAAAAAAACCAAAAGCGGGTAAAAGCTACATGGCAACAGTATCTCTCGTAAGAGGGATCGTGCCGTGTGGCAGTGGAGATGAAATTGCCCTACCAGAAGGAAGCAACCCCCTTGCCCCCAACTCTTGCAGGAAATCCCAGGCTGGCTCTCACCCATTGCGATACACTGGGGGGCGGGGGGCAGCGGCCACCCCGGACACCAAGAAAACCCCAAAACGGATGTGGGATAAGAAATACTATCCCCAAGACAACATCAAGTATATTTTGAAAGAAATACCTTTAGGTTTTTGATTACTGCACAAGATTTTAAAATATTAATTATCAAATACAGGAGTAATCTCTTTGAAAAAGCTGTTCAATTAAATATGCTTTTTTTTGCAAGTCATGGAGTTATTGTTACGAATGGATTTGGGAGTTGAATAAGTCCTTTCCTATTGCCCAGGCCTCTGGCAGCAGGTAGTGACCTTATTGAGATGACCAGCATCTCAAAACCCCCTCTCATTTGTAAGTTCTTTTAAGAATGACTGATTCTGTCTATTATATAACAAATTATTTATTAATAGATGGGAAAACTATTAACTGTAAGACTTAAAATAAAACTAATACTACACAGGTATAAAAACAAAAAGGAAAAACTACTAGTAGATTTTATACAGTGCACAATAAGGTGCCGTTTGAGTTACAGCCAGCGAAGAAATAGTATAAGCTTAGGATTCAATGTATCTTACCATCCAATCGTTGGTGCAGCACACATCGAGATCCTTTCTCTCAATTCCCGGAAAAGTAACCATGAGCCTGTGTCCAGGACTCGGGGAGAAGTCCCTTACTTCGTGGTGCGTGTGTGTGTAAGCTTCTGCTTCAGTGATAACTCGTGTATCTTTTATAGTGTAAAACGGTGTCTCTCAGTCATCAACTTCTCCTGTATCTCTTCTTGAGACTAGGAAGTTTATTTTTAAGGTTTGAGCCTCCTTGGTGCCAGAGATGACTCCTGCTGAGTCTTTCGACTCCTTGGTTATCTATGATGCACCCATTATCTCTGGAATGCAGGAAGGGGGGGGGGGGGGTTGCCACTGCCACACAGTTAAGTCCACAGCTTGGACAGGAGAACTCTTTGCTGGGTCAAGAACTGGCTGGATGGCTGAGCCCAGAGAGTAGTGGTGAACAGTGCTGCATCGAGTTGGCAACCAGTCACTAGCGGTGTTCCTCAGGGGTCTGTGCTGAGGCCAGTTTTATTCA
Organism: Petroica traversi; assembly: GCA_025920805.1. Classification (NCBI taxonomy): domain Eukaryota; kingdom Metazoa; phylum Chordata; class Aves; order Passeriformes; family Petroicidae; genus Petroica; species Petroica traversi. The sequence continues at coordinate 21,881 of JAHLSL010013386.1, forward strand.
GTATGAAAGGAATAAGGAATTTGTCTTCACAAACAGAGCTGTGGGTCTTGCCAGTAGATAAAATCAGCAGTAAGAGATAAAGGAAACAATGGGGAGGATTCCACTGATTGATGAATGGAATGAGGGAAATTTGCATTTACAAACAAACCAAAGGTCTGCAGATACATAAAATTGAATATAGAGAAATGAGAGGAACGTTGAGAAGATCCATAAATTCCATAAGGAATTCCACTGAGTGATGCAAGGGAAGGGCAACGAGGGGGGGGGGATTATACCTTAGAGGGGGGTTTTAGGTATTAGGCGTTTTCAGAAAGTCTGTGCCTCTCAAATACCTCAGCCAGTGGGGAAAGAGAGAGGGAAATGCGGCTGGGAATTAGGATAAAAAGGAGGCTGTGTCCTCCAAAAATCTGAGAGACCCCAGGGGAAATGCCCCATGGCCTCTCCCTTTATTTGAATAAAGTGACAGGACTCCTCTGTCTCCTTTTTGGACATAAACCTCTGGTGCTTGTGGATTAATTTTCCTCACAAATATTTTCATTGATGACATGGATGAGGGTATTGAGTCTTTCATTAGTAAATTTGCAGACGACACTAAGCTGGGAGCATGTGTCGATCTGTTGGAAGGTAGGAGAGCCCTGCAGAGAGACCTGGAACAGTTGGATGGATGGGCAGAGTCCAACAGGATGAAGTTTAATAAGTCCAAGTGCCGAGTTCTGCATTTTGGCCACAATAACCTCCTGCAGCATTATAGGCTGGGGACGGTGTGGCTGGACAGTGGCCAGGCAGAAAGGGACCTGGGGGTACTGGTCGACAGCCAACTGAACATGAGCCAGCAATGGGCCCTGGCGGGCAGGAAGGCCAACGGCATCCTGGCCTGTATCAGGAATGGTGTGACCAGCAGGACCAGGGACGTCATTCTCCCCCTGTACTTGGCACTGGCAAGGCTGCACCTTGAGTACTGTGTCCAGTTCTGGGCTCCTCAGTTTAGGAAGGACATTGAGATGCTTGAGCACGTCCAGAGGAGGGCAACAAGGCTGGTGAAGGGCTTGGAACACAAGCCCTATGAGGAATGACTGAGGGAGCTGGGTTTGTTTAGCCTGGAGAAAAGGATACGTCATCATAGATGGGAGGCTAATGAAAAAAAATAGAGGCAGGAAATCTATCATCCAGTTGGTCAGTGCAATGTTGCAAAATTTATGCACTGAAAAGGGAGTTGGAAATACTAACTGGAAAAAAGGGGACAATATATACAGACTCTAAATACACTTATGGAGTAGTACACGTTTGGCAAAATTTGGTTAAAACGGGGGTATCTAAATTCTAAAGGGAAAGCCCTGACCCACGAAAACATGATAAAAGAAATTTTAGAGGCACTACAGGGTCCTGATCACTTAGCCATAGTGCATGTGAAAGGTCATCAAAAAGGATCCACCCAAGAAATAAAAGGAAACACTCTGGCTGACAAGGAAGCTAAGCAGGCTGAGCTGGGCGAAGAAAAAGAAACTATAGAAGTCATGATAATTGACGAGAAAATAAAAGACACGGAAATGGAATTGCCAGGAATCCCAGTGTTCACAGAGATTGAACAGGCCAAATTTGAAAAAGAAGGCATGAGAAAAGATTCCAGAGGTGATTGGTGGGCACCAGATAATAGGCAGATAATAAATAAAACTTTAGTTAGGAGGGTCCTACAAGACCTACATGCGTCTACCCATTGGGGAACTCAGGCGCTTTGTGACCATTTTCTAAGAATATACGCTTGCAAAGGGACATTTGAGCTGGCCAGATCAATTACTAAAGACTGTATAGTCTGTCTAAGGGTTAATAAAAAGGTAATAAAAAAAAACCCACCTGGAGGCAGACATTTAGCTGAGAGACCCTTCCAAAACATCCAAGTAGATTTCACAGAGATGCCCAAAATAGAAAGTTATAAATACTTGCTAGTTATTGTGGATCATTTAACCCATTGGGTTGAAGCACCCCCTACGGCAAAGGCCACTGCCGAGACAGTGAGTAAAGCTCTCCTTGAACATATAATTCCACGATACGGGATTATAAATGAAATTGGTTCTGACAGAGGCCCACATTTTACAGCCAAAGTGTTGCAGCAGATGACCGCCGCCCTGGGAATAGCCTAGAAATTACATATCCCTTGGCATCCACAGTGTTCCGGTAGAGTAGAAAGAATGAACTGAACCTTAAAAAACACCTTAACAAAAGTTAATAATAGAAACAAAAATGAACTGGTTAAAATGTTTACCATTGGCCCTATTAAGAATCAGAACCAAGCCCAGAACAGACATAGGAGTATCCCCGTATGAAGCTGTTTGGATTACCCTTTTTAACTACCTCCAATACACCAGTCACCTTACAAGGAGAACATCATATTAGAGAATATGTAAAGGCAATAGCAAAGACACTGGAAAATGTAAGAAAAAGAGCTTATTTGCCACAAGCTACACCCTTGGATTTTAAAATTAATTCTTTTGCCCCTGGGGATTGGGTTCTAATTAAAGGTTGGAAGTAGTCCCCGCTGGCAGACAGATGGGAAGGACCATTCCAGGTGCTACTCACTACAGAATCGGCAATACATACCTCAGAAAAAGGATGGACTCATGCTAGTAGAGTCAAAGGTCCTGTAGCAGAACCTGCCAAGTGGACAATAGAACCCAAAGGGGACTTGAAAGTGGCAATAAAGAAAAAGAGGTCATAACAAACCATCCTCAAAGAATACCAGTTTTTAATATTACTAACTAGTTAAGTGTTGAAAATTTTTTTTACATGTTACGAGAAGTTAAAAGTTAAGCAATCAGTCAAAAAAAGGTTCTTGTTATATGCATTAATCACAAGTATCCCAATTGTAATGTTATATTCACTAATGTATTTTTTTAATTTATTATTATAGAAGCATCCACATCCTCCAGTCACCCGCCAATTGGAACCAAAAAAGGGGGAACGTCTGAAGGGATGGAGGATCCTACAGAAAGGGGAAGCGACCACCTGAGAAGAGCTGTAAGGGGCAAGCCCAGGCAAGAGGTGGTGAGAGCTGTAAAAAAGATCTATGCTCTAAGGGCCCCTTGTACTGGACCCTTACTAGCCTTAGGACTTTTCATTTGTCTAGCTGGAGCAGGTAATATACCCTCATGCGAGAAATGTCACTACCCTTTGTTCTCAGGAGAAGCCAAAGGTGAGCTTCTGAGGATCCATACCCATCCTAATCCAAAATGCATTGCAATGAATAAATTGGAAATTTGTGAAGAAGGAGGGAAAGTGTATTGGTAAGCCAAAAATGTGGGAAGCATTAAAGATAAATTGACTGGAGAATGCCCTGCAAAAGAAAATTGATTATGTTTTGAACGTAAACCAGATAACAGATCCCCCAAAGAAAGTAAAGTAAACGAAGACATGATTAAAGAAAGAGAATTAGATGGGGTGATGAAACCTAGAAACAAAAATTTGTTACCTAAAAGTAATAATATGTTCCTAGATATGGTAGAGAAAATCTGGAAAGAATTAAATATAAAGAATTTCTGGGTCTGTGGCGATACTGGAATGTCAGAAGTGTGGCCCTGGGAAGGGATAGCTTTGAGTGTCCCAGAAATTCTGAAATTAATGGAAAATCAGCCTGTGTTCACAGCCAGGAGACAACCAGAAGAATCTCGGAAGTTGAAAGGGACACCAATTGGTGAGGAGTGTATTTTAAGGAAACGACTACATTTTAAAATGGAAGTAGGAACTCTGTCTTGCAAAAGGTATGAAATAACAAATCACACTCACATTTGGTGGATTCCCAAAGCCCCAGAACTCTATTGGGCCGAGACTAAAAGAGAAAGATGCATATACATTCAACACAGAAACTTGTACCAATGTACCACTAAAACAAAGAACCCCTTTAAAAGCATACCTAGGATTGCAAAATTTTGGACTCAAGTAATAGAAACAAGCAGAAACTTCTGGGAGGCACCACAGGGATTATTCTGGATTTGTGGAGATAACGCATACGCCATGTTACCGGAATATTGGACAGGCAGTTGTACTTTGGGTGTAATAAAGCCTTCTTTCTTTTTACTCCCCCACAGTCAAGGAAAAACATCAGGCATCCCTCTTTATGATGAATTGGACAGACATAAATGTAGCTTAATTGGAGGTACACAAAAATGGAAAAACGAAGAGTGGCCACCCGAACGTATACTAGAAACATATGGGCCAGCTACTTGGGCACAGAACGGGTCATGGGGATACAGGACACCAATCTATATGTTGAATACAATCATAAGATTTCAGGCAGTTTTAGAGATAACAACCAACCAAGCAGCCTTAGGAATAGACCTCATAGTATCCCAACAAAAACAAATGAGAACAGCCATATATCCGAATCGATTGGCCCTTGATTATTTATTAGCGGAAGAAGGAGGTGTGTGTGGACGATTTAATTCATCAGAATGTTGTATTGAAATACATGATAATGGAGAAATAATTAAAAACATCACAGCTAACATCAGAAAGCTGGCCCATGTACCCGTTCAGAAGTGGACCCCTTTGATTAAAACAGATTGGTTCGAAAACATATTTAAACGAAAATCATGGATAAAAGTGTTGTTTTTTGGGTTGTGTACTCTTGCAGGTTTTATCTTTTTACCTTATGCAGTACCCTGCTTAGGGTTAATAAATAGGTTAATAAATAGATCAGTTCAAACCACCCTTAAGGAATTGATGAAAGAGAATGTGATGGTTGTCAAAGCAGAAAGAAACTCAAATCCAGAAGAAATAGAAATGAATAATATTCATAAAAAGCACCAAAAATTGAGAAACTTCTATAAAGACTATCAAAAAGAATTAGAGTGGGAGTAACCATATTGAGTGTGACGTGAGCTAAGATCAGTCAAAAAGAAAGAGGGGGGAATTGTTAGAAATGTTTCTATGTTAAAAATTCTTAAAGTTACTGATCTGTTTAATATATGAATTGTTAACAAATTATCAAGAGGAGTCTGAACATAATCTGTTAATAACGTTGCATACTGTTGGTCATTAAAAATATGTAAGGATTGTTATTGTTTGTAAAGGGGAGGGGGAGGGTGTAGTTTAAAAAGAAACAGAGAAGCGTGGCAGCACAAAGAGGACTCCAGAAAGGGATTACATCACCAGGCGAAGGGACAAACCACCAATCACACGACGCCGTGAGTGGAAAGCTCTAGAAACATGTACATCACCAGGCAGGGGATGAACCACCAATCAAGAGACACAGTGAGCAGTACTAAGAGGCAGCGTCCTCCAATCAGCAATCTCGAAATAGACCTATAAAAGACTGTGCACACACCCCTCCCCGCCCCCCGGGGTCTTTTTTCCGCTCCCTTTTTGGTGGACTGGTAGAGGGACCCAATTCCACCCTGAAATTGTTTTGGGTTTGTTTTTTTTTTTTTTTTTTTTAGTTTACCCTTGGAAATTTGTTACCTTGTTGCCTACCATTGTTAATGAAACTTTAAAATTCAGTCGGCAGACAGATTGGTGTGGCTACTTTCGTTTGCAACAAGTAGATCCTAACATTTTACCAACTAGATCGCAACAAGAGGTGAATAAAAACCTTCTGTCTCGTGTGGGTCTGCGCCGCTGCCTCCTGCCGTTCATGGGCTCTGCCGCTGCTGCTGTGCTCTGCACTGCAGCTGCGGGGGGGGCGGGAAAGGCGGGCGGGGAAGGACCGGTCTGTAGGGGCCGACATGGAGTGGCCCAATCCCGGGAATTCACCTGCTTTTTCTCTGCCTGCAAAGTTCACTTCAAAACATTTTCTAATTGTGAAATGCAGTCTCTATGAGTGGTTACAGTTGGAAACCCAAAGCTGCCATGAAAGACAGAGAGCTCTGCTCCCCTAGTTTTCTCTCCTGGAGCGGGCAAACAATTTATTTTGACCGGCTCACTGGAGCGTGGTTGCCTGCGGTGACCTTCCGGCACCCACGGAACTCGCCCTAAGGCAGCTCAAACCGGCTAACTGCAGTGTCTCCGAGCCAAGGGGGAAAAAAATCGAAAAATGCAAGAGAACAAAAAAAGGGAAGAAAAATACCTCTCTGCTAAAGCAAAGACCGAACAGCCAGCGAATCAAACGTCATGTGGCAAAAGCCCGCCAACTGCCTGAGCAGGACGATTTAAAAAAAAATTCCCGTGATAGCACCACCCCCCCCCCACCCCCCGCCCCGACCCTAGCTGTTGGGTCCTAAAGAGGCAGTAACAATTTTTGGGTGCAGATAGATACGGAATACAATAACATTATAGATCACTAGATCACTCCAGGACAAGCAGACATCATACATCACTAACAACTGTCCTCTACGGATCAACGGTATTCTTACAGAGGACAAAACTAGATCTTCCTGTCTAGTTAAAATCCATAACTTCTCCCCTTCTGTGGAAAGTGTCTCAGGGGAAATAGATAAAATTTGCAGGACACAGTGGGCAACTTAAAATGAAATAAAGCCTTGAGTCAGGGTCTTCAGGCACTTCTTCAGTTAATTATGCATATTCAATAAAGCCTGCCAAAAGTAAGTTTTCCCTTCTGGCATTCAGCATAATACAGCTTTCCCTAAATATAGACCCTTTGAGAATTCGACATTCTTATATAATCTTGTATATAATGTAGATATTAAAAAGTTCACTTTCCCCCTTAATAGCTAGTAAATGGAAGATGGATGGAAAGGGGTGGGGGGGGGGGGTGTGAAGCATTTCCCAACTACATGTTTAGTTATTACGTTGTTATTATTGCGTGCCAAGACTATGAAAGCTCCAATATTTGATCTAATCAATAGAAAGATAGCCTTTTGATTGCAGAATATAGCCACTGCATTATTGCGAAGGATTTCTTAGTTACTGTGAGTTACAGGGCAGTTTAAATGCATCTATGTATTGGGTCAGACTGAGGTAAAGCTCACAGCCCTTACAGTGCTGTGCTTTGCAGTGGTAGCTGGTGCTGATAACAGAGCAGTGTTTTGGCTACTGCCAAGCAGTCTTGTCCCTCTGACATTCCTTCCCCCACCAATGGGGATGGGGGTGGGCAAGATACTGGGAGGGGACACAAGCAGGCTAGCTGACCCAAATCAGCCAAAGGGATTGTTATAAATACATATTATAGTGATGGTTTTCCGCAAATAATGAATGCTGTGTATATAATATTGATCCTTGTAGAAGCAGTGTTTGTGTAGAAATGTAGCCATTCTAGTTTTGCTTCATAGTTAAGAAATAACTAACATTGCTATGTTAAATATCACTCACAAACCACCCCTCAAACAAGGCGATTTACTCCTATCAAGATATTCCTGGATAAAAGACTCCTCTGCCAAATTGACAAACAACTATGCAAACTTCTACTTCTGTCAAGATATTCCTGGATAAGAGACTCCTCTGCCAGGGATTGATAAAGGACTAAATGAATTCTTCAAAAGAACTTCATTTGAATTATACAACAAGTTGTAAAAGTAAAAAAAGTATTTAAAGAAAGTCTCTCTCTAGGAGAAGTGTGCTCTGGCTCTGTGCCAGTACACCCGGCGTCCCGGGACGCCGTAATTCCTTTGCTTTGTCTTTGTCTTTTCTTGTTGATTTTTTATTAAAAACCTTTTAACTTTAACAGAAAAGGACCTCGTTTTTAACAGGATATTCCATACCATATGATGTCAGCTCAGATATATAAGTGAAGGAAGATAGGAGGAAGGGGGAGCATCAGTGATTCTTCAATGTTTGCCTCCTGGAGCAACCATCACACGTGCCAAAGCCCTGCTTCCCAGGAAGTGTCCGAACACGGCTGCTAATGGGAAGTAGAGACTGATTGTTTTTTTCTCCTTAGCTCTTGTGCGCGCAGATCTCTGCTTGTTTTCTTCTTCTTTTTTTTTTTTTTTTTCTATAGTGAACTGCCTTATCTTACCTGCTGGTTTTCAATATTATTTGCTCCTCTGCCCCTGTGGGAAGGGGAGTGATAGGGCGACTAAATGGGCACCCGGCACCTAGCCAGGGTCAACCCACTACAATCTATCAAATATTATGTCATATCATGAAATTTAAACTTATACCATTTATTTGGCCATATTGTTGTTTATGAGCAGAAGATGAGTAAGTGTTATTTGCTCCGGACAGTACCATGGTGGGATAGCTATTTGGACAGTAAGTGTTCTCCTGGGAGTTATTTCTATTAACCAAAGCGCAGTTCACTTAAGGCAAAATGTTCCTCTTCACTTTGTGCTTAATTAGAAGGTTATTACTTTATAAGACAGGGTCATAAAATTTATATATCATGGATTTCCCTGTCATTGTGATTCGTGAGGCCACTAACAGCCTCATTAAAAGAAGGAAGTTGTTAGCCCACACAAATGCAAAGTCTGGCATTAAAAATACTTGAAATATGACCATGAAACATCAATGAAAATTGTCGGGAACGATGGGAGACAAGCACATCCGATGATGATCAGCAAGTCTCAGTTTATTATCAACAACTCTGTTCTTTATATAGATACAATAATGAGGCTCATGTATATTGCAAGGCTAAGCTCATCATTGGTCGCTTAGCTAAAAGTCATCTCCGCCTATTCGTATGTTATTGTAGTCTGCAGGTGTTGAGTACTCTCCTTTTTCCCACACATCCTGTTTTCGCTCTATGCAAGGATACCTTGCCCAGTGTCCTTGCCACTTATCGCTTAACTAGCTGAATTCCATTACGGCCGTGCTCTGCTAGCCAGCTTCCCACACAACTCTCCACACTTCCCCCGTTTTCTTTTTTGTAGTACCCAAGCTTGATTGATGGTCTTTCTTACCATTTGTCGCACACATTGGATAATGTAGGGTATTGCTATGACTATAGCTACAAGTACAATGAAAAATAGCAAAGCTCCTTTTACTATATCTTGAAGCCACCCAGTAAGTCCTAAGCCTTTCAACCATCCACTTAACCCTAAACCGTCTGTTACTTGCAGTTGCTGAGTAAGTTGAGTTAGGGTTTTACGTGGTTAAGCTTAAGTAAAATTCTTGTCTGTTAGTAAGACTGGTAACAGTGAACTATATGTTTGGCCGGGAGTCTACTCCTAAGTGG
>JAHLSL010013386.1:35941-54715 GCA_025920805.1 Petroica traversi
ATATTGCAAGGCTAAGCTCATCATTGGTCTCTTAGCTAAAAGTCATCTCCGCCTATTCGTATGTTATTGTAGTCTGCAGGTGTTGAGTTCTCTCCTTTTCCCACACATCCTGTTTTCGCTCTATGCAAGGATACCTTGCCCAGTGTCCTTGCCACTTATCGCTTAACTAGCTGAATTCCATTACGGCCGTGCTCTGCTAGCCAGCTTCCCACACAACTCTCCACAGAAAATCTCTGACTGACTGATGGAAGGCACCAAAGATTGGATGCGTTGTTATAATTTGTTATGACGTTACAAAAGTTGTTGAGAGGCTAACACAACAAGAGGTTGTGATACGGATGGCTGAAGATTTAAGGGTTATTTGCTGCTTGTGGGTGCTACTGGTATTGTTAAATTCTGCAGCTACTTGGTAAACAATGTATATCGCTTGCTCCACACTTATTTTGCTTGCTAAGCAGATAGGAGAGGATGTCGGGCCATTGATAGGAGGATGTAAGGCCATTGATAAGGGGAAGAAACTGTGACCAAAGATCCTGTTTTCGATCTTGAAACCAGCTCTGGGGTTTGGACTTGGGCCAAGAACTTCGAGAGCATGCGCAAGGAAGAAAGGTCAAACGTTCATCTGAGGAAGACTACTTACTTCATCTTGAAAGACCCACGGTGTGACCACTGTACGGAAGGACACAGCAACGCAGGACAGGGCGCATGCATTTGGAAATGAGTTCTGAGCGAATTATAATATGAAGCAGGGACAGGCAATGAATATGTAGAGGCTTATTGTGCAAACTGATGCATATGTAACTTCCAACTGGATATATACCAAGCTGAGTGCCGCGAACAGTGCACAAGTCTTTGAGGAACGATCCCCTTGCGCCCAACGCCGTATTAAACGTGCCTACCCTATAACTACCGAGTTGTGGGGTCTTTTCTACATATCATTTTGGCGACCGTGCAGGGCCGACTGCCCGGCTGAAGGATTGGCCGAGAAGTGGACTGTTGGGGAAGATGAAACAGGAAAGCCTTAAGAACTAAGGAACAATGGTGTAGATGACTGAAGGTAATCCTCCTTCTTGATAGAACAATACCCTCTGCCTAGGCAGGTCCAAAGGTCAGAACAAACCATACCTACCTGGTAGAAGATTCCTAAAAGTAGTTTTTTAAGGTTTAAAATATAACCCTGTATAGTAATGTAATGATTCTTATAGGTTACATGCAAATATTGTAGAGTTTGTAGCTTGTTTCAGATTGGTTAAAGAGAATTAGAATATTCAACAGAGAAGATGATTTATTGTATTGTAAATGGCAAATCGCGCTCTCTTTGCTCTCTCCTTTTGCCTCTTTCTCTCTCTTTCTCTGGCCTGCTTTGAGCTGCGTCTTGCAGCTCAGCAGGTCTCTCACACCCGTGCTCTTTCTCAATAAATTCCCATGCTCTAAACCCATCTTTAGAGATCTCCTGCTTCTATTTTATCCTTATAACCAAATTCCACAGAGTTAAATCCTACAGGGAATGTCCTAGCCATGGCCTGGGATTTTCCTGGAGGAACTCCACTCCTCGCACTGCTCACTGCGGGGGCAGACAACAACCTGCTGGGACGGAGGGAGAAATGGTATGTTTTGGATTTAGAGTGCCAGTAAGTCGTACGCCTGGCTGGGGGGGCTGGTAAGATGCATGAAGACGTCCAGTGCACAGCTCAACCCCTGTATGGGAAGAGAGAGGCTTGCAAGCAGTCAGGTGAAGGGGCCGATAGGGGGATTCTCCAACTGATAGGGCAGCCGCTAGTGATCCTGGGGGGGGATCAGACGAATCCCAGGTTTACTGCTGTTGTGCTTGGGTGTGTGAAGCGGTGGTTCAAGCTCAGAGAATGACATATCCCCTGAAGAATTTCTGGGGGCCTAGAAAGTGAGGCCGCTCTGAAGGTAGAGTTAGGTTTGGCCTTGGAAAGGGAGTCGAACTCCCCCCGCCTACCCCTCAGTTAACAATAGTATCTTATGTTTTACTCTTTCCTCCCTTACTCCTTCCTGACTGCACGCTGACCTCCTGACCCTTCTCCGTGTCCTCCCCTGTACCGTTATGAGATAAGTTGTAACCCTCAGAATAAAAGTCTGAATGTTGGGCTATTCCGGGGTCTTTTGCCCCTGAGCCCAAGCAGAGCAGACCCTCGTGTCTTGTGTCTGATTTGGGCTCCGGGCAAAGGAACACTCTCTCTCTCAACGGCTCTCCGGCTTTTAGGACAGCGGCCACGATCCCAGGGAAGCCTGGCTCGCGGCGAGGGGAAAAAAAGTCCCTAGCTGAAGCTGACTTAACGAAAAGGTAGCTCTCAGAACAAGCCATTGAGCTGCCGGCCGCCCCTGTGGTCAGCTGTCCGGCCCACGCCATCAGCCGCAAGTGGCCCCCGAACAGGGACCTGATCTGGACCCTGAGAATGTCCTAGTTTTCTAGCGCATCTTCGACCTGCCACAGCCCGACAAACGAGTCCTATATCACGGGACCAGTACAGAGGGAATTCCAAGCAACTATCCTCCGAAAAAGAGAGAGAACTTTGGAACACCGGAGAAAACCCGAAGGATTTCGTCCTGACAGCGGTTTCAGAACTAGAAACCAGACATTGAGCACTTACAAGTGTGTGGTGAGTGCGGCTAAGCTCCCAACACTCTCCCCCCCTGCAATCCTCGGGTTTCAATCCCATTCCTACAGCGGTAAATAGAAATGGGAAACACCAGTTCTGCCCTTGAGAGAGAGTTTTATTCCGAAGACAAAACTACCCTGGGTTTAAGAAAATGGGATTTAAATTGATGAAACTTAAAGAAATTTATCAGATGGATTTTTACTCATGTGCCTTCAGTTTCACCTGCTTCAGCCTCCTGTCCCTACTTTTGGGATGAAGTTGGGGAAAAATTAACTGATAACATTCGCAGAGGAGAACATAACGTTGCAAAATTCTTTTCACTTTTAATTTTAATTTCTGATACATTGGGAACATGGGAGAAAGATTCAGAGACTCAGTTCACCCCTCCCGCCCCGATTCCGGGCACCTCCTGCCCCCCCAAAGAATCCCCACTGTTCCCCACCAAGTACAAACCGCATGAATCCGCGGAGAGCTGTCTCCCACCCCATCTCCCCGGGTCGGCGGGCTCCGCTAAGGGGGGAGGCTGTGCGGGGGGGCCCTGGTCCCGCGGCAAACAGGGGAACTTGGTAATCAAACCGAATAAACATGGCACGGGCCATGAGGAGGAGTGCAAGGGGGACTCGGACGGCGGGGGGAATTACGCCACCTCCCCTGACTCCACAGCGACTGAAACAAAGAGCCGCCCGCATGGCCAGGGCGGCCACACCTCTGCCACAACTCTCCCGCCCTCCCCTTCCCCCTCCGGCGGGAGCCGACCACATGGCAGGGGCCAGCCCGCACCAGCCGGGGATTGCCCCCGCTCCTGTACCTATACCTATCCCTCACCGTCCCTCGGTGTAAACGCACCACACAAACTTTCCCCCACCGGAAACGCCCCTCCCGCCGACCCTGAACACTTCGGTTCCGCACTGCGCGGGGACCACCCTGTACCTTCTCTGTATCCACTCCACCCTCCCCCAAACTGGCTGGGGCAGCCCCCCAACACCAACAGATCCTACACAGCCCCCCCATCCTCTGCTAACTCCCTCCCTCAATACACCGTGGCCGGCCCGACACTGCCGCCGGCCGTGCCTAGCAAATCAGCTGGCAATCCTCTCAATCCCATCAATACAAACGGGGAATCCTGGGGAGGCGGGCTGACCCCAGCCAGGGAATCCTGGGACAATTCCACAGATAAAGAATTCCTTTTTACTCCCGTTACTTATAACACACGGGGGGCAAAACCAAGGTGGGTGCCAGCCAGAAACATAAAACCATACAGGCCCTCTAATCAAATATCCAAGAGTGTACTTCCAGGCACAACCAGAGCAGAAAGCAGAGAACAAAAACAAACCCATCTGGCCTGGAAAAGAAGAAGAAAAAAGGACTTTTAGCCCGAACGGAGGAAAAACAGTGGAAGCCTACTTCAGAAAACCTGCGAAAGAACTGACCCGACTGAAGATAAAGAAGAACCCCCTTCCCTGTCTTCCCCCCTGCCTCCCCTCGTGTGTTTTCCCTTACCCCCTTTTTCCCACCCCAGGCCCCTAAAGAGGTAAAGGGAAAGAGGTAATTTTTTCCTTAATCCTAGATTATCTCATTTCAGTTAAAATTGCGCCGGAGATACCCCAGAAGATGCAGCCACAACTCCTCGTCATCCTGCACCTGGTCCCGATGGTCCCAAGAGCGAACCCGTGGCTCGTGCAACAGCCAAAAGAGAATGTCTGGGTAACTTTAGCAAAGTCACTTAACCAACCAGAATTCTGCCTTGGCATCCATGCCACAGAGAACCCTATGTCGACTTACCTGGTGGGGATTCCTTGGGAACCTCTTGATTTTCATGCCGCCTTTACTGAGGCCCACCCAGCCCACAGCTGGGACAGATGGATAAGGACTCTCCCACATACCCAAGCTGAACCCCAAGAACTAGAACTTGTGGGGTCAGCCCAACCTCATTTCTGTACAAAATTCAACTCCGAATACAAGTGGCTAGACCCCTCTATAAAATGTGGGAAGCCAAACAATGATGTATCCCCGATGGACAAAAAATCATATGTAAAAGGCACATGGTGCAGTTTTGCAGAAAACACACTCAGTCTGCATCCATTCTGTACCCAAGAGCACTCCCCAAAGGGGTGTTTCTTATCTGTGGGGATCGGGCTTGGGCAGGAATCCCCTCTCAACTGCACGGAGGCCCATGTACGCTAGGCAAACTCTCCATGTTAACACCAGGAAAGACCCAACTTCTAACTTGGAGAAACCACACCCAATTAGCCCGTCAAAAAAGAGCCACCCTAGAATTAGATCCAAATTGTGATAGTCATGTAGTATCCTGGTCTTTCTCGAAGAGAGGTGCCGCATCAATATTTTTACCTTCGGTAGCAGCGGCAAAAGCCCTCAGTGAGCTTTCTCACCTAGAGTGCTGGCTTGGAAAGCACGCCAACTTAACATCTAAGGCGTTGTCAGACCTCTTTGCAGATGAAGAAACAACCAGGAAAGCCACCCTACAAAATCGAGCAGCCATCGACTTCTTACTACTTGGACACGGCCACGGGTATGAAGAATTTGAAGGACTTTGCTGTTTCAATTTATCTTCGCATGCCCAAAGCATCCACCAGACAATCAAGCAAATACAACACCAAATTCATCAACTACTCACTGAAAGCAATGACTGGCTGCAGGACCTTTTCCATGGATGGGGCATCTCCGGTTGGGTAGCTCAGACTTTAAGAACTTTACTTTGGACAGAGTTTACTATTCTCATTGTATTATGTTCCCTCAGTTGTCTTAAGGGTTTCATTATGTCCCTAACTAGTAAAACTTTCTCCTTATATAATAGAAAAGGGGGAGATGTAGCGGTGGTTCAAGCTCAGAGAATGACATATCCCCTGAAGAATTTCTGGGGGCCTAGAAAGTGAGGCCCCTCTGAAGGTAGAGTTAGGTTTGGCCTTGGAAAGGGAGTCGAACTCCCCCCGCCTACCCCTCAGTTAACAATAGTATCTTGTGTCTCACTCTTTCCTCCCTTCCTCCTTCCTGACTGCACCCTGACCTTCCGACCCTTCCCCATGTCCTCCCCTGTACCGTTATGAGATAAGTTGTAACCCTCAGAATAAAAGTCTGAATGTTGGGCTATTCCAGGGTCTTTTGCCCCTGAGCCCAATCAGAGCAAACCCTCGTGTCTTGTGTCTGATTTGGGCTCCGGGCAAAGGAACACTCTCTCTCTCAGCAGCTCTCCGGCTTTTAGGACAGCAGCCACCATCACAGGGAAGCCCAGTTCGCGGCGAGGGGAAAAGAAGTCCCTAGCTGAAGCTGACTTAACGAAAAGGAAACTCTTAGAACTAGCCGCCGAGCTGCCGGCCGTCCCTGTGGTCAGCTGTCCGGCCCTCGCCAACGGCCGCAGTTCTCCAGTCTCCCTATTCCAAATTCTATACAGAGTGACAATGGCTCACACTTCACCAGTGTGGTGGTACAGGATTGGGCCAGAAAGGAAGGTATCAAATGGATTTTTCATACACCTTACTATCCCCAGGCAAATGGAATTGTAGAACATACCAATGGGTTACTAAAACATTATCTCAAACCACAGAAGCCTGGGTGGGATAAAAGACTATCTCACAGAACAGAACAGAACCATCAAGGTTGGAAGAGACCTTCAAGATCATCTAGTCCAACTGTCAACCCAGTACCACCATAATCACCTCTAAACCATATCCCCAAGTGCCACATCCAGACACATCTTGAACACTTCCAGAGATAGTGACTCCACCACCTCCCTGGGCAACTTATTCCAATGTCTAACCACCCTTTCAGTGAATTTTCTTTTCAAATATATAATATGAACCCACTCTGACGCAACTTAAGGCCATTTCCTCTCAGCTTTTCATTTGAGACATGGCAGAAGGGACTGACTCCCATCTCACTACAACCTCCTTTCAGGTAGTTTTAGAGAGTGATGAGGTCCTCCTGTGGCAGGACAGATCTCCCCCCCCCCCCCCCCTTCCTGCATACCAGAGATAATGGAACACCAGAGATGACCCTGGGGTCGGAAGACTCAGCAGGAGTCTCTCTGGCACCAGGAGGCCCAGGCCGTAAAAATAAACATCTGGAGAACAGATGTAGGAAGAGATAAAGAAAAATATTGATGACTGAGGATACCGTTTTACCCTATAAAAGATACATGAGCTATCACTGGAGCAGAAGCTTACACACACACGCACCATGTGTAAGGGACTTCTCCCTGAGTCCTGGATGCAGGCTCGTGGTTACTTTTCCGGAAATTGAGGGAAAGGGTCTCGATGTGTGCTGCACCAACAATTGGATAGTAAGATACATTGAATCCTAAGCTTATACTATTTCTTCGCTAGCTGTAATTTATATGGTACCTTATAGTGCACTGTATAAATTCTACTAGTAGCTTTTCCTTTTTGTTTTTATTCCTGTGTAGTATTAGTTTTGTTTTAAGTCTTACAGTCAATAGTTTTCCCGTCTATTAATAAATAATTTGTTATATAATAGACAGAATCAGTCATTATTAAAAGAACTTGTGAATGGGAGGGGGTTTTGAGGTGCTGGTCATCTCAATAAGATTACTACCTGCTGCCAGAGGCCTGGGCAGTAGGAAAGGACCTCTTTAACTCCTAAACCCATTCGCGACACCTCCCTGAGCCTTTTCTTCTCCAGATGTAACAACCACAGTTCCTTCAGCTTCTCCTTATATGTTTTGCATACCCTTCACCAGCTTCGTTGCCTTTCTTTGGAAACACTACAGCACCTCAATGCCCTTTTTGAAGTGAGGGGCCCTAATTGAGCATAGTAATCAATGTATGGCCTCACCAGTGCCAAGTACAGGGGAACAACCATTTGCCTAGTCCTGTTGGCCACACTATTTTTGATATAGGCCAAGATGCCATTGGCCTTCTTGGGCACTTGCGCACACTGATGGCTCATATCCAGCTGGCTGCCAACCAGCACCCCTAGGTCCATTTGTAGTAGAAATCCATCAGGTGGAATCCTAACAATGCATACGTAATAATGGCCCATGCATTCTAATTTCAGTTGGTTCTCATTAACAGTAACACTTCTAATAGATATGGGAGCACATCATCTAATATCATCACAGTGAGATGCTGAGAAGCTGGGTGTATGACCCTGTATTGGGTTGGCATGGCCTGGTTTTGTTAGTGGGGGGGCTACAGGGATGGCTTCTGTGAGAAGCTTCTAGAAGCTTTCACCATATCTGGCAGAGAGAAAATGGACATGCTGCAGGCCAAGGCTGGGCCAATTAGAAATTGTGGTAACACCTCTGTGATAGCATATTTAAGAAGAAAAACAAGAAGTTATTGTGCAGTTATAATTGGGGCCAGAGATGAGCAGCATGGGAACATGGGAGAGAAAAAACTCTGCAGACACTAAGGTCAGTGAAGAAGGAGGGGGAGGAGGTACTCCAGGAGCCAGAGCTGGGATTACCCTGCAGCTCGTGATGAAGACCATGGTGAAGCAGCTATGCCCCTGCAGCACATGAAGATCCACAGGGCTGCAGAGATCCATCTGCAGCATGTGGAGGAGGCCCATGCCAGAGCAGATGAATGCCTGAGAGGAGGCTGGGAACCCATGGGACACCTGTGGAAAGAGAAGCCCCCTCTGGAGCATGCTGTCCTTGAAGGACTGCACCCCATGGAAGAGTGACCTATGCTGCAGCACTCTGGAGAAGACTGTTGCCCTTGGGGTGGACTCACACTGAAGAAGTTTGTGGAGAACTTTTGCCCTGGTTAAAGGAGTAGAGTGCCATTTTAACACTATGTGGGTGTAACCCAAACTGTGTATTCTACTCCTCTCTATGTAATTTCTGGGAAACTGTTAATGATGAGTTGTTTGCAGTAGCTGCCCAGTGCACACCCAACACCTCAGGCTACAAACTGAGTGTTAAATGAGATAAGGAAAAAGAGGCAAACCCTGTAAGGCAAGGTAGTGTTTCTTTTTCCTCACAAATGAGTAAGTTGTGATAACTCCCTCTGGGAAAGCCCCACTCATATTGAGGGGGTCATCTCTGCTGATGTGCCGTGATGAACTGAATGTCACAAACAGAGTAGGCAACTGCAATGACTCACAGGATTACATCATTCCATTGTGAAACTCCCCGCCCTGGGGGAGGTACTCAGCATTCCCACCTAAACCTGCCCATACATAATCTTGGGGTTTGGGGACTTGGTACACCACCACAACTGGACGGATCCAGAGAAGGAGCAGAACCTCCACAGGACCACCAGTTTTGACTGCAACCATGACTTCAACAGGACTGCAACCACCATTTGATAGTGATGCCGGAATGGTTTTTGTCTTTTCTTTTCTATCCCTTTTACACAGTTCTGTGTATCCACAAGTATTAGCATGCTTACTTGTAACCCTTCATTTAGTTTAGTGCTTAGTGTTTTGTAAGTGTTCTGCAGGCCCTGAGACTAAACACCCCAGAACTGCAGAGCCAGGGAGACCCAACATTCCTACTATCTCAGGAACTCAAGGTCTCCTAGCAGGACAGATTCTGTAAACTAGAGGTTAGCCCACCCCAGCCCCATTATTGGGCTCCCTTGTTAGATATGCTAATGTGCAAAGTCTATAATTGGTGTGTATGATTGACGGTGGGTGTGCATTTTGCCACGCTGTCACCTGAGTGAAGTGGATGCATCAAACAGGATCCTGATTAAAATACTGAGGTAAAGACCTCAACCCTCTTAACCGTGTCTAGTTTCATTTTCCTAACACCAGGAAAAAGGCATCAATAGGACTGCAACCATCACCCTGACCAACAGGGTGCCAGGTTGTACTCTGACTTGGCAAGTTTAAGCCAGTTTTCTGTGTCCTTGCATTTATTGTAATCTTTCTATTAAATTGTAACTCCAGCCTGAAATCTCTCTTAAGCTAATTGAGTAGGGTTCATTTCCCCCCCAGTTGACTTTCAAACCAGCACAACTATCTCCCGTGGGAGGTACCCCACAGTGGAACATGGGAATGACTCCTCTCCCTGAGCAGTGGGAGAGAACTGGTAATGAATTGACTGTAACCCCCATTCCCTGTCTCCTTGTGCTGCTGGGGTGGGAGGCAGAGCTGGGAAGAAGGGAGGGGTGGAGGGAAGGTGTTTTTAGGGGTTTATTTTGCTTCTCATTATCCTGCTCTGATTTTATTTAGTAATAAATTTATTTCATATCTCTAAGTTGAGCCTGTTTTGTCCGTGACGGTATTTGGTGAGTGATCTCTCCCAGTCCTTATCTCAACCCATGAACCCTTTGTTAAATTTTTTCTCCCCTGTCCAATTGGAGGGGAGTGAGAGTAGCTTTGGTGGGTGCCTGGCATCTGGCCAGGGTCAACGCACTACAGACCTGGATGGCAAAGAGCTAAAATCACTGGAGTAAGTGGAGAAAGTGTTACCTTACCACAGAATTGCTAAAGTTAATTTATGGGTTCTGGGTGAGAAGTGGATACGGGCTACTCACTTTTCAATTAATGATCACAATGAAAATATTTTGGATTTCAGTGTTCTGAATGGTTGAACCTGGTGTCTGCTGGAAAGCAGTGTGTGGTCCTTTGGTTCGAATGTTAACCCTAACCCTAAAAGAAATCTGAGACTACAGTGCACATAATCCATGCAGCACCTACACTCCCAGATTCAAAAACTACTAATGTACCACAATATCAAATTTCTACTGCAGCACAAAATGGAATTTCTGAAGTTATAGCTGATTTGGCCCCATTAACAGCTGCAGTACCCAATATTGCAAACCTAACAGCCACAATACAAGCACACACATGCTTTAAAGCTTAAAGATTTTTGACTTTTATACACTTTTTATAAATTTGTAGCTTTGTAGATTTTTAATATATAGCTGTATAGTTTTTAACATTTTCATACACTTTGGAATAGTAGATTACCTTTTCTCACACATTTATGCCACCTTGAAATTCTGTTTAATCTTATTTTCAAGAAAAAAATTTCTAACAAGGACACCCTGTTTTGCACCAGCACTTGGGAGACATAAAAAACTAGGGGCTAAGAACTGTTGAATAGATTTCAAGGGCAGACCCAAGAGTGGGTTACCAGGGCAACTGGTCTCCTATTGTATCTACTTGCTAGATATATTAATTAATTAAACTTATAAAAATTGTGGAAATCCAATGCTGATCATGTGCATACCTATGATTTGTGTACCTGAAAGCTATCATTAAAGAACTACTCTTTATGTTACCACTTTTAATATTGTTTGGAACGTCATTCTTTAAAGTCTAGTAAACAATGCAGCCTAGGGTATGATTGGCTTACTGGGCTGCAAGTGCACATTGCTGGTTCATGTCCAGCCTTTCATCCACCAGCATCCCCAAGTCCTTCTCAGTAGGCTTGCTCTTAATCCCTTCATCCTCCAGCCGGTGTTGATAGTGGGGGTTACACTGGCCCAGATGCAGCACCTTGCACTTGGTCTTATTAAAACTCATGAGATTCCCACAGGCCCACTTTTTGGGCTTGTTCAGGTCTTCTGGATAACATCCTGTCCTTCAGGTGTGTCAACCGCACCACTCAGTTCAATGCCATCTGTAAACTTGCTAAAAGTGCACTCAATCCCTTTGTCTATGTCATTAAGATAGTAAATAGCACTGGTCCCAATAGGAACCCCTGAGGAACACCACTTGTCACTGATGTCCATCAGGACACTGAGCTGCTGGCCACTACCCTATGAATACAACCATCCAACCACTTTCTTATCCATCTAACAGTCCACTCATCAAATCAATTTCTCTCCAATTTAGAGAGGCTGTTGTGGGGAAACATATCAAAGGCTTTACAAAAGTCCAGATAAGTGACATCTGTAGCCCTTCCCTTCTCCACTGATGGAGTCACTCCATCATAGAAGGCCACTAGGTTGGTCAGGCAGGACTTGCCCTTGGTGAAACCATGCTGGCTATCTCGAATCACCTCCTTGTCCTCCATGTACCTTTGAGCAGTTTCTAGGAGGATCTGTTCCATGATCTTCCCAGGCACAGAGGTGAGGCTGACAGGGCAATACTTCCCAGGGTCCTCCTTGCTACCCTTTTAAAAGATGGGTGCAATGTTTCCCCTTTTCCAGCCACCTGGGTCTTCACCTGACTGCCATGATGTTTCAAATATGGAGAGTGGCTTGGCAACTACATCAGTCAATTCCCGCAGTACTTGGGGATGCATCTTATCAGGTCCCATAGACTTATGTATATTCAGGTTCCTCAGGTGGTCACAAACCTGATCTTCTCTTACAGTGGGAAGGACTTTGCTCCCCCCAGTGACCATCTTGCAGTCTAGAGGTGTGGGAAGAGAGGTTGCCAGCGAAGACTGAGGCAAAAAAGTTGTTGAATATTGTCTTGGTTTGAAAGACAGGAGTCTGCTACAGAAGGCAGGACCCTCCTTTAAAATGGAAAATATGATTCTCTTCCCTCTCAATTATTATAATTTTGAAATTAAGAGGCTTTCAGGCAATGATATGGGAAAAGGAATAACTTACTAGTATGTATAAACAGGCAAGCAAGCAACAACTATGGCAGTGACAACAAACAGAACCAGAAACCCAGTAACAGCCTACTTGGCTGCAGGCACTTTCCCCTTGGGTGTAGTTATAGTCACAGCTGGCTGGAGTGCTAGGGTATAGTATAATACTGGCTTTTCGCAAGTGTCAGAATGAATATCATGTATATAATGTTAATCCTTATATAAGTAGCTTTTGTTATAAAAACATAAGCTTTTTTTCTTTGTTCTAACTTTGATTTAGTTGAAAAATAACTAATATAGCTGTGTTAAAATGTGCCTAACGTACAATTACCACCTGCTTAGTTAGATAACCACGAATGTGACAAGCACTGACCACAGGACATCCCTATCAACAACAACCATCTGTTGGAAGCTGATGGACAAAGGAAGATACTGAACTCTCCAAAAGAACTACGCATGCTCTAAAAAGGCAGACCCAAGGAGGAGCCATGCTAACGAGTTCCTGGAACATGTAAAATAGTGTTAAAAACGAGGTCCTTTTCTGTTAAAGTTAAAAGGTTTTTAATTAAAAAAAAAAAAAAAACAAAACAAGAAAAGACAAAGAAAAGGCAAAGGAATTACAGCGTTCCGGGATGCCAGGTGTACTGGCACAGAGCCAGAACACACCTCTCCTAGAGAGAGACTTTCTTTATATACTTTTTTACTGTTACAGCTTGTTGTATAATTCAAATGAAGTTCTTTTGAAGAATTCAGTTAGTCCTTTATCAATCCCCGGCAGAGGAGTCTCTTATCTAGGAATATCTTGATAAAAGTAGAAGTTTGCATAGTTGTCTGTCAGTTTGGCAGAGGAGTCTCTTATCCAGGAATATCTTGATAGGAGTAAATCGCCTTGCTTGAGGGGTGGTTTGTGAGTAATATTTAACATAGCAATGTTAGTTATTTCTCGACTATTAAGCAAAACTAGAATGGCTACATTTCTACACAAACACTGCTTCTACAAGGATCAATATTATATACATAGTATTCATTATTTGCGAAAAACCAACATTATAATATGCATTTATAACATTGTCTTTTATTAAAAACCTTTAAATTTCAACAGGAGACTGTACCTCGTTTTTCACAGTAGGAATGAAATAAAAAATCCTGGGGTTGTAGACAAGATGTATCAGAAGCTCCACAGCTGTAGCTGGCACGGCAGGGCATCTGGGCAGGGCTGGAACTGCAGAGTGTCCTGGCAGGGCAGGGGTTGCAGAGCCACAAAGTAGGAAAAACTCTGAGCAGTAGCAACAGAACGGTGGGGGCAGGGCCACGGCAGCCCGGCTCCTGAGCAGATGGTGAGATTTCTGTTATTTTAGTGAGGTAGGGTGTTAATAAGGTCCCAGTTCAGTGGCTGCACTCACGAGCAGAGGCTCACCTCGTGGCAGAAGAAGCAGGATTTGCCTGGGCTACGGCGGCAGCAGCAACGAATTCCCTCCCTCAAGCAGCAGCTCAACCGTTCTCCTCCGAAGCCAACGGAGAGAGAATAGGGGCTGCACTCAACCCCATTTTCCCAGTCCAAATCTCACAGTATTTCCGCCCTCCACGAGAAACCTCCAGGTAAAAAAAAAAAAAAAAAAAAAAAAAAGAGTAGCCAGCTGGACCCCGCCCCTGAGCTGTGGCCACTTTCTTTTGTCTCTCTTAAGTACCCGGACGTTATTGTCTCCTAGCAACATATTTAGGGAAAAATTCTTTGAGAAAAAAGAAACAAAAGAAAGGATCTTAAAACCCAACAAGTACCTCAGCCCTCTCCTCATCAGTTGTTACCAGTTTACCAGCATTTTTTTTCTCTTAAGGGGTACACCTTCTTTGCCCTTAATGCATGTGTTGTGATGGAATAACAAAGATTTGTTTGGGAAAGTAACACCAGCAAAGTCTGAGACATTTTGTTATATGTGCGGTTCAAATAAATTGACAAGAACCAGGCCAATTAATCGAATTGGTTTATTAAGCAAGCGGTAGCAAGCAAAACAGCGCTGGGCGGCCGGGGAGTCTCCGCTCCGCCAACGGCGCGCGCTTTGCTTCAGAAAGTCTCTAGTTATATACGCTTCTGTCCCCGGGCTCCATGGTGTACTCTGCGTCTGCGCAGCCTGTTGTTATGGGGTTGTTTGCTGCTTTTCGGTGGTCGTGGGGCCGAAGGTCGATTGTCCTCTTACAGTCGTGTTGTTCCTGTGAGGTTTGATTTTAACAAAAAAAAAAAAAAACATTCTGCAAGGTAAGTACATTGTTCCGTATCCTAAAGCATTGTTGCCTCCTGCAAGGTAAGCACATTACTCCTCGTCCTAAGGTCTTGTTTAATAAACAAGACATCCTGCAAAGCAAACACATTGTTCCCCATCCTAAAGTTTGTTTAATGAACAAAGCACTTTTGCATTTTATCACAATTCCTCCTTTTTCTTTTCCACATTTTGTTCATTAAATCTTCGCAGTTCCTGCTGACTGAAAACCAGAGTTTCTTCCACCAAGGAGTCTTCTCCTATTGGTTCATATTTTGCCTGTAGAAGTATTAAATGTGCCGATTCTAGTTTACTCTTAACAATTGCTATTACTTTATTAAAAATACAAGGTCCGAAGGTTAGTCCTAATACTAATAATATCACCGGTCCTGCTATTGTTGACAGTAGGGTTGTTAGCCATGGGGAATAATTAAATCAAGATTCATACCAGCTTTGCTGTGCTTCGCGTTCCCGTTTCCATTTTTCTAAACCTTTTCATAATTCTGCCATGGTATCTCGGACTATCCCAGTATGCACAATAAAAGTTGTTTGGATAGTTGCAATAATTCCTCCCTGGGTTAGAGCTTGGGTACATATAAAATCAGTGATTCTGCCGGGATGTCAATGGGGGCCCAAAGATTCTATTGGGGTCTCAAAGGTTGGTTGTCCTGGGGTCACAATGGTTTTAACT
Source organism: Petroica traversi (assembly GCA_025920805.1). Taxonomy (NCBI): domain Eukaryota; kingdom Metazoa; phylum Chordata; class Aves; order Passeriformes; family Petroicidae; genus Petroica; species Petroica traversi. Next base: position 50,993 of record JAHLSL010013386.1, read on the forward strand.
ATGTGGTTATCCTCCCATCTCCCCAATATCCACTTAAAAGGTTGGTGTGGATTCTCAGCTCTTGCTGTTGGAATCCCGGCGGTTATTAACATAAACAATAATGTGCACTGGTGCGGGAAAAGTGATGTTCCTTTAACATGATGGTCAAAAGCCACAACTTTATGCTCTACCTTCTTCCCATCACCCATGTACCTGTAACGTGGGTCACCAGGAGGTTCGTAAGGATCATGGGTTTGCGGGGGTTCGATATTACAAGGCCCTAGGCAGCTCATCCAGCATTTCCTTGTTGTCCCATTGGTTATTTGTGGCCCCCACCGTTTTACTCCTCTGCCTCCTCCGTCGACTCGGTTGCTTCAAGCCACAGGGTGTACCATCTTCTCGGCAGCAGGGGTATTCTTCAGGGGGTTGCTTATAGCTGTTCTTGAGTTGCCTTACGGTATACTGCTCCCAATTCCCGTCCTTTACCTCCGGTGCCCTACAAGGTACTCCTCTTAAGGTTCTCCTGCACCTAACTCTAACAAGTTCTGCTATAAAGGGTGTGGGTTCATTAGAATGGTAACAATAATGGCTTGGGTTAATGCCAAAAGCAAAGATTTCCCACCATTGACTAGAACCTTCTTCTACTTGTCCCATTGATACCTTGATTTTGAGGGCCCAATCAGTTATTTCTCTTTCTATTTTATAACATCCGTGACATACTCCACGAGGAGAATGTCCACGTCTGGTGTGGATCCACCACTTTTCCCTACACACCTTGTACACAAAACACACAAAAGGATAATAGTCACAACTCACCGCTGAGTACTTAATTAATACATTTCTAGTACCTACAAAGGGATATTCGGCCTTACTACTATAATCACTTAGTTGTACCATGTCTATTCTCGTATTCATTAGTCCATGGTCATTTCCTTTTCAATTTAAGTCTCAGATCCCCTGGGGGGCTTGTGACTTCCCAGGCGTGTTCTTGTAACAGTCCTTTAATACGACTTGTGTGCGTCCATCCTCTTTCAGCAGTCCTGATGGACGTCTCTGTGGTAAGTAAAATGAGATAAGGACCTTCCCATTGTGGGGTTAGAGAGGCCTCCTTCCAACATTTGATTAACACTTTATCTCCCAGTTTTATTTTATGGATAGCTATGTCCAGTGGGGGGTCATTGTACTACTATTCCTTTATTCCCCAGCTGTTCTCTGCAATTGGGTTATATAGGTTTGGATTTGTGAGTTCTCAAACTGCGGGTGGTCCAGAGGGGCTTCTAAATCATAGGGCATACCATACAACATTTCAAAGGGGGAAAGCCCCACATCTGTGTGAGGCTGAGTTCTTATGTTTAGCAGGGCTAGAGGTAAACACTTTACCCAGGACAGCTTGGTTTCCATCATCAATTTAGGAAGCTGTTCCTTTATTTCCCCATTTATCCTTTCGACCCTTCCTGAGCTCTGGGGGTGCCACAGGGTATGATATTCCCATTTTACTCCCATGGCTAAAAGAGTCTCTTTCACTATTCTAGATATAAAGTGGGGGCCTCTGTCAGAATCGATTGCTTCAGTAACACCATACCTTGGGATTACTTCTTCCAGTAATATTTTTATTACTACCTGTGCTGTTGTTCAAGAGGTCGGGTAGGCTTCTACGAAGTGCATTAGGTGGTCCACAATCACTAGCAAATATTTGTACCTGCCTACTTTAGGCAGTTCGATAACATCAATTTGGACCCTTGCAAACTGCCTATGAGCCAGTTCTCTTCCTCCTAGCCGTCTTTGCCTGACTTGATGCTTGTTAATTTTTTGACGTGTTAAACAATTACCCACTATCCTCTTTGTGATGTTATATACCCCTATACACATATACTTGGTGGCAAATTGGTCAACTAGTGCCTGAGTCCCCCAGTGAGTTCTCTCATGGAATCTCTGCATGATTTTTAGAGCTAGAGGCTTTGGAAGGACCTCCCTACCATCTGGGAGTGTCCACTTCCCTTTCTCCGTTTCCCTGACTCCCATCTCAGTTAGCTTGTTGGTTTCTTGTACTGTAAAGCTCAGAAGGGGGTTGCATCCTCCATGGAGGGAACAGTGTTCGTATCTTAGATCATCACAAACACACCGAACTGTGTCTACCCCAAAATCTTTCCAACATAGATAACATGGGAATTTGTCTAAATTATTCCCACAGGTATCACATTCTCTTCGAGCCCTCATAGTTTCATCGATACGTATTGCCATTAATGCAGCCTTCTTGGCTTCCTGATCAGCAAGGTTATTTCCTCGGACTATTGGACCTATTCCCCTCTGGTGTCCTTTTAAATGTACTATGGCTATTCTCATAGGGTCTCGCAAAGCTCGCAAGATTTGAACTATCAATTCCTGGTGCACTAAACTCTTGCCCTGAGAATTCGTTAATCCCCTTTCTTCCCATATTTTCCGAAAGTGTGAACTACTCCAAAGGCATACTTTGAGTTAGTGTATTTACATGGTTCCAATAATCTTTTGGCTATCAACCTTTCTATTTCTGGTTTAAGTTCTACCCTCCCCTCTCTGGGTATAGGGTACTGCTTTATCTTTACAGGCACTTCAGGGTTATTTATGGTTAAAAAAAAAATTCAATATCTAACCTTCCTACAGTTTCGGGGGTATACCATACTTCGGGGTTTATCTTCCCCTTACCCTCAGTCCTTAATGGGCATAATTTGACTCACAACTCCCAATCTATAACTTCTAAACTTATGCCTAGTTCTACTATTAAATCTTTTCTTAACGAATTATAATCTGCCTCTGGAACTAGTAATAAAGATCCCAACCCTAACTTTGATTCAGTTTCTAACATCACATCTTTTATTACTGAAACCCCAAAGGGTTCTCCCTTTGCTCCGATAACCTGTATCGGCTCCGGAGATATTTGACACCCCCGGGGCAAGTTTTGAACAGTAGATCTCTCAGCTCCCGAGTTCACGAGGAACTCGATCTCCTGTCGCTGGGGTCCCACTTTTAATTTTATCAAGGGCTCAGTTCGATCCTGGGTCCCCAGCAAATAGAGCCCCTGACACCCCTAATCTTCTTCAAACATTTTCTCATCTCTCATTCTCTTCCTGAAATCCCTCTTCAGATGTCCTTTCTTCCCACAGTAAAAACATGTCGTGGACCCATGATCTGCCCTCGGGCCTCTTCCCAAGCTAGGCTCCGTTCATTGGGGTCCAGATCCCTGTCTGCTAATTCCAGGATTGATTCTCTCCTGTCCTTCTCTCACCGCTGCCACCATTATTCTGACTTACTTTTTCTGTGCCCCATCCTCCCTCCTCACAAACACCTTCTGTGCTTCTCTTAAGAGCTTGTCCAAGCCCCGGTTCTGCCAATCCTCTATCTTTTCCAGCTTTCTCCTAATGTCAGTCCATGATTTTGCAACAAATTGAGTTTTTAGTAAAGCCTGTCCCACCGACGTTTCAGGGTCTAAACCTGAGTAAAGCTGAAGGCTCTTTTGTAACCTTTCTAGCCATTCGGTAGGGGTCTCATCCTTCTTCTGACAGTCATTAAATGCCTTGTTGATGTTCTGTCCCCTCGGAACAGATTCCCTTATACCCTGGATAATTATATTTCTAAGATCTTGCATGCGGCCTCTATCCATTTCATTCTGATTATTCCAAATAGTTTCTGGAGAGGCTACTTGACTTCTGCTGTGGATCCTTGTGCATGCTGTAAGTCCCAAATCCTCATGCCCGCTCTTCTAATCAT
>JAHLSL010013386.1:74715-120180 GCA_025920805.1 Petroica traversi
TTGTGTTCCTCACGTGTCTTCACTCTTTCCTTTTCTCTTACTTGAGGCCACCCCCCCTTCTCCCTAACGCGGCTGCCTAAATCCTACACCTGAGCAGCTCCGGCCGCCTGTTGCCCAGCAGAAATCACATGACCATCTGCAGAGGCCCGGAAGAGATATTAACTCAGTCCTCCCTCAAGTAAGAGAAAAGGAAAGAGTGAAGACACGTGAGGAACACAACATAGCGACACCGAGGTCAGTGAAGAAGGGGCAAAGCCCAGATGGGAGGAGAATGAGGAAATGCCTCAGCCTTGGAGCTGAAATTCTTTTGTGGGGCCGTGGTGATGGACTATGCTAGAATATCCCTGTAATTCATAAAAAGCATGGGGAGATGAACCGTTCAAACCATAAACATGAGCGAGGGCACCCATGCTAAAGCGAGCAGATGTTAAAGTAGCTGTGATCCAATGAGAAGCTTGAATAGAGAGAGATAAGAGTGATGAAGACCTTTGCCCCCAAGGAAGAAGAGGAAGACCTCTGTTCCCAGAGATGAAGATGATCCCAGAGATAGATGAAGAGAACCTTTGCTTCTGAACAGCTCATCTTTAAAACTCTACCCCATTAGCCAAAGATGAGCCCTCGAAAACAGTTGCAGGGAAAGCTGTGAGTCGAGAGGAGGGACTTTCACATAGAGAACAGATTTCCTAGGCGGGCTTATTTGCTGTGATATTAAAGCCACGAGAGAACCGTTTCTTGTGGGAAAGTCTCCATGGCACGGCAAGAGCAACTCCTCTCCCTAAATGAACGGAAAGGAAACTATTTTTAAAGGTAGTAAACTTACTGAAAGTCCTAGGTTTTATCTCTTTACATTGTCAGTAGGAAAGGAAAGAAGAGGTGGGAGGAGGAGAAGTGTTCTGAAAGTTTATTCTGATTTTTATTACTTTTCTTTTAGTTCTGTTAATAAAACTTCCTTTATATTCTTTAAAGTCCTGAGCCTGCTTTTGCCCTTCTCTTAATCCTTATCACACAGAGGAAAATGAGTAAATAATTTTAGTGGATGCACTGGCGTCCGGCCGGCACTCAACTCACCCCAGAAGAAAATAATGTATGTTCAATTTAAAAACTTTTAATTTCAGTTGAGAATTCCATTTTTGCCATATCACAAAATTCTGGGAAAAAATTTTCTTTTGAAAACACAGCAGGTTTAAATTCTGGAAGACTGCATAACTTTTGTTGAATTGCATGGAATATGATTGATTTGCATACTCATAGAACAAAGGGACTAGAATGTTTTAGTTTTCATGTTTGTTGGAAGACAGGAGGAGGGAATCCACCTTTCTTACTGGCACTGATTCTATATCAAATTAGAACACTAAGCTGTAAGAGCTGATTAAAGTAAAACAAGCTCAAAACACAGGAAAAATGCATTTTCAAAGCATTACAGATATATGTTTTTGTCCCCAGATGTCAGTTTTATCTTTGATTTTTCTATGAGAAAATGTGAAACTATCTTGCACTTTATAGGAGAATCTGGTGATTCCCCCAATAAAATTATTGTTTCTCTTCAATAATGTTCACAATTCTGCCAAGCTTGAGCTATAATATTGCTTTTTAAAAGCAGTAGGTTGCAGTAGTAGGATATAATACCAATCTAAGAATCACAAAATCATTTAGATTGGAAAATACCTCTGAAATCATTAAGTCCAACCTTTGGCTGATCACCACCTTGTCAAATAGACTATGGCACTAAGTGCCACGTCCAGTCATTTCTTGAACACCTCCAGGGATGGTGACTCCACCACCTCCCTGCACAGCCCATTCCAATGTTTAAAAACCCTTTCTGTGAAGAAATTCCTCCTGATGCCCAACCTGAACCTCCCCTGGAACAGCTTGGGGCCATGTCCTGTTGTCCTGTCACTGGTTGCCTGGGAGGAGAGGCAGACGACCCCCCCCCTCCCTTGCTACAACCTCCCCTCAGCCTCCTTTTCTCCAGGCTAAACAACCCCAGCTCCCTCATCCACTCCTCATAGGACTTACCCTATAGACCCTTCACCAGATTTGTTGTGCTTCTCTGGACTTGCTCCAGCACCTCAATGTCTTTCTTGCAGTGAGGGGCCCAGAACTGGACATAGTACTTGAGGTGCGGCTCGACCAGTGCCGAGTACAGGGGGACAATCACTTCCCTAGCCCTGCTGGCCATGCTATTCTTGATACAAGCCAGGATGCCATCAGCCTTCTTGGCCACTTGGGCACACTGCTGGCTCATGTTCAGCTGGCTGTCAACCAGCACCCCCAGGTCCTTTTCCACTGGGCAGTTTTCCAGCCGCTCTTCCCCAAGCCTGTAGCACTGCAGGGAGTTGTTGTGACCCAAGTGCAGGACCCAGCACTTCGCCTTGTTGAACCTCTTACTGTTGGCCTCGGCCCATCTATCCAGCCTGTCCAGATCCCTCTGCAGAGCCTTCCTACCCTCAAGCAGATCAACCCTTCCATCCAACTTGTCATCCATGAATTTACTGAGGGTATACTTGATCCCCTCATCCAGATCATCAATAAAGATATCAAACAGGACTGGGCCCAACACTGATCCCTGGAGAACACCACTAATGACTGGCCACCAACTGGATTCAACTCCATTCGCCACCACTGTCTGGACCCAGCCATCCAGACAGTTTTTTACCCAGCAAACAGTATACCTAGCCACACCATGGGAAGCCAGTTTCTCCAGGAAAATGCTGTGGGAAAGGGTGTCAAAGGCTTTACTAAAGTCCAGGTAGAAAATAGCCACAGCCTTTCCTTCATCCACTAAGTGGGTCACTGTCATAGGAGATCAGGTTGTTCAGGCAGGACTTGCCTTTCTTAAACTCGTGCTGCTTGAGCCTGATTCCCTGGTTGTCCTGTACGTGCCATATGATTGCACGCACGATGATCTCTTGCATAATCTTCCCAGGCATCAAGGTCAGGCGGACAGACGTGTAGCTCCCTGGATCCTCCTTCTAAACCTTCCTGTGGATGGGCATCACATTGGCCAACCTCCAGTTGTCTCGGACATTCACAGTTAGCCAGGACTGATGGTAAATGATGGAGAGCAGTTTGGCGAGCTCTGCTGCCAGCCCCCTCAGTACCTTGAGGTAGTCCTACCCCTTTCTCCCAGTACTCCACGTGTCTATATGAATAAGAATTTCCACATCAATTACTGCATTTTGTTGACTCGACAAACAAGAATCTTGAATTCATGTTCAGTGAGATCAGCAGAAAACTGAAGACTAGGATTTCTTCATGTGTGGCCTCATGGCATTAAAAAGAGAGCCATTGTTTGGTAATACAATGAACCTGCTTAATCTCACAGCATCAAAATGAATAATTTTGTGACTTATCCTTTTAAATATGTACTATTTCATATATGTCCAATATAGTATTTCATTGTATGTTGTGGTATAAAATTGTTATAAACAAGTCTTCAATTGCTGGTTTCAAGGTGGAAACTTTCAAGTATCAATGCATGAATCAGATGGACCCCTTTATATACTTGCAATTTCTCTGATTTTTTTCTTTTAAGTGCAACTGGTTTAGGGCAAATTTGAGGAGGAAACCTCTGGGGAGTCTCCTCTAGAAAAGCCGATTCCAACCACTCCTCCCCCACACAGGTTTGGGAAAAATTTCCTTAGAGAAAAGTGGAAAAAACTATTTATTTAACAAATAGAATATTCACAAGCATAGAAAATTTGGATAATATGAAAACAATGAAACCTCTCCTCCCTCTGAAGAGATGGTAGATTCAGAGTCCGTCTGGGTCCTGTTCAGTTCTCCAGCAGGGGGGCCGGTTGCCAGGCCTGGCTGTAGAAGTCGGCGGGGGGGGGGGGGCGGGCATTTCCCTGGTGTCTTGGGCCCATGCGAAGCCAACCAGTCCCAGGAGGAGGGAAAAGGAAAAAATAAACAGCAAAAGAAACAAAGTCTCTCCCTGCAAAAAAGCAGAGAAAGATCTGAGGAAATGTGGCCGGTGGCGTGGGCCGGACAGCTGACCACAGGGACGGCCGGCAGCTCGGCGGCTTGTTCTGAGAGCTTCCTTTTCGTTAAGTCAGCTTCAGCTAGGGACTTCTTTTCCCCTCGCCGCGAGCCGGGCTTCCCTGGGATGGTGGCCACTGTCCTAAAAACCGGAGAGCTTCTGAGAGAGAGTGTGTTCCTTTGCCCGGAGCCCCAAATCAGACACAAGACACGAGGGTCCACTCTGCTTGGGCTCAGGGGCAAAAGACCTGGAATAGCCCAACATTCAGACTTTTATTCTGAGGGTTACAACTTATCTCATAACGGCACAGGGGAGGACACGGAGAAGGGTCGAAGGTCAGGATGCAGTCAGGAAGGAGGAAGGGAGGAAAGAGTGAGACACAAGATACTATTGTTAACTGAGAGGCAAGCGGGGGGGGTTCGACTCCCTTTCCAAGGCCAAACTAAACTCTACCTTCAGAGGGGCCTCACTTTCTCAGCCCCCAGAAATTCTTCAGGGGATATGTCATTCTCTGAGCTTGAACCACCGCTACAAGGAAACCCTCCGCTGTGAACTTTTCCGAGCACCCAGCCAGAGAGTGAGAGCGAGATATCGCTGTCCTGCCGGAACGCAGCCTCTTCAAGGCCTTTTCCCGGGGCAGTAAGGTGTAACTCCTGCAGACAAACGGCGCATGTTTTTTTCCTCCGCTTTCACTCTCTCTGTCTCTCTGGGCCTAACTTAAAGCTGTAGAGCTTACTATCCAGCATAAGCCAGAGGGACGATTGGGGATACAAAAAGGTCATATGGCCAACCCAGGACAGCTTGCAACAGGAGAAGTTGAAGTGTTATGAACAGACTGCAACCCCCATTCCCCATCCCTCTGCACTGCTCGGAGGAAAGAAGGTAGAAGATTTGACAGTGAAGTTGAGCCTTGGAAGAATGGAGATGTGTTGGGAAGGTGTTTTTATTTTTGTTTTATTTCTCACTATCTTGCTCTGTTATTAGTTGGCAATAAATTAAATCGGTCTTCTCCAAGGTGAGTCTATTTTGCCCATGGCAATAATTAGTGAGTTACCTCCCTGTTTTTATCTCAACCCCTGAGCTTTTCCATCGTGTTTTCTCCCCCGGTGCTGTTGAGGAGATGGAGTAAGAGAGTGGCTTGGTGGGCACTTGATGGTCAGCCAAGATCAACCCAGTACAGAGCAGAAAGGAAACGTGAAGGAGAATGGGAGTTTAAAGGGGACATATTTCTTGTCAACTTTGGCTGTTTATGGACACAAAGTTTTCGGCCTACACTTCCCTAGTGTATAATGCCAAAGGCTATGAAGCCAAATTTGTTGTTAGTCAGCTTCTGAAGGAAAGAATGCATGTGCAGTGGAGGTGGTAAATTCCTGTGCATGGACATTCCCTTGATGAGTATGTGTCTCGTAGACCCTTCGCATTTTTCCCATGTAACTAAGCAACCTTCCCCATGTGCTGGGTATTGAGGACTGCAAAGGTTATTTCCCCTGTTTTTGCAATACTGTTGAAAATCAAAGTTACGTGGGTCCTCTTTGTCACGAATGGGTTTAGGAGTTAAATAAGTCCTTTCCTACTGCCCAGGCCTCTGGCAGCAGGTAGTAATCTTATCTAGACGACCAGCATCTCAAAACCCCCTCCCCTTCGCAAGTTCTTTTAATAATGACTGATTCTGTCTATTATATAACAAATTATTTATTAATAGACGGGAAAACTACTGACTGTAAGACTTAAAAAAACAAAACTAATAATACTACACAGGAATAAAAACAAGAAGGATAACTACTAGTAGATTTCATACAGTGCATGATAAGGTACCATTGAGTTACAGCTAGCGAAGAAATAGTATAAGCTTAGGATTCAATGTATCTTACCATCCAATTGTTGGTACAGTACACATCAATATCCTTTCCCTCAATCTCCGGAGAAGTAACCGCAAGCCCGCGTCTGGACTTGGGGAGAAGTCCCTTACACATGGTGTGTGTGTATGGAAGCTTCTGCCTCAGGGATAACTTGTGTATCTTTTATAGTATAAAACGGCGTCTCTTGAGTCTTCAAATTTCTTTATGTCTTCCTACACTTGTTTTTCCAGATGTTTACCTTTACGGCCTAAGCCTCCTGGCACCAGAGAGAATCCTGCTGAGTCCTCCGACTCCAGGGTTATCTCTGGGGTTCCATTAACTCTGGTATGCAGGAAGGAAAAGGGGGGGGGGGGAGTGCCCTGCCACACTCTTCCACAACTGGATTATTATGGGGTGCACAGCGTGATGCTTGAGGAGAAAACACAATTCTTGAAATGATATACAGCTGATCAGAAAAAGATTTCTGACTTTCAAAAAGAACTATGTTACTATTGCCAGCAGGATGTGAAAATTTTGAAGGAGGCCTGCAGATCATAGAGGAATGAGATTATGGTGATAACTTGGGCTATCAGAGCCAAGAATTCCCTAAACCCCTGATTACCAGCACTGTTCAGTGTGACTGTTTCCTGATGCCTGGCTCTGTCTTTGTAGAAGAGCCTCATGGAGAAATGTGTGGACAATGTCTGCAATAGAGAAGCAAGTCAAGGAATGCTTCTGAGAAGCTATGAACAAAAAGTACCCCTGTCAAAATATAGCTCCTTTTCTAGCAATAGAATGGGCCTCCATTCTTTGGGTTTTCCATTTATTTTGCACCGTTCAGCCTGCCTTGGTTTTTTTCTTTTTCCTGTCCTACTCAGACTGCTGCCTGGCACAACCCATCCTTTTTCTTTTAAGTGCCTGGAGTCAGCTTTCCCTCTGGGGCCATGAAGCAGCTCACTTTCTTTTAAAGCTCTTTCTTTGAATATAATCAAGCCTCAAGACCTCCTGTTTGGTTGGTATTTCTAGCTTGTCCAGGACGTTCTTGAAAACGCATTCAAACACATTTGTTGCAATATCTTGAATGATGCTTTTAACACGTGGCTTAATAATTTCCAAGCTCCTTTTCCAAAGCAGAATATTTAGAAAAACAGGCTATGGAGTATACTTCCAGGGTCTATCCCACACATCACAGGAATGCCTTGAAAACCAGGGAGACCACTGTCGGCCTGGTCTCTGTGTTAATTCATGTACGAGATCAGCTCCTCATAGTTCTTTACCACTACCTATTTGGCACGGTTTCTAAAATTTCAGAGACTTCTGGGTCCACAGATGCAGCTTCACAATCACCTTCACAAAGCAAAACGAGACATGCTTGTTGTGCTTACAGGCACAGTACAGCTTATTATATGTCACCATAATAGCCTCATTGTCATTACTTCTGTTTGGAACACAGTGTGATAATGGAAACAAAAAGTTCTCAGCAAGCTAGTGCTCTACAATGTCCATGTAGAGGCAGAGCAAATTAAACCCTCCAGTGATGTCTGCTACAAAGGGAAATTTCTTAACAGCAATCCCTGAAGAAGCCCCCAAAGTATGTTCTATTTCCCCAGTTATAGGAAAAGTGTCAAGGATTTTCATTTGTTTTATGCTTTGTTTTCCTTATGACAGGATGGCAGACCAGTGTCCTGGGTCTGGCTGAGATGGAGTTAATTTTTTTCATAGTAGCTTGTATGGTGCTATGTTTTGAATTTGTGATGAAAACAGTGTTGATAACACACCTATGTTTTAGCTATTGCTGAGCAGTGCTTACACAGCATTAAGGCATTTTCTGCTTCACACACTGCCCTGACAGCGAGGAGGGTGGGGGTGTACAAGAAGCTTGATAGGGACACAGCCAGGACAGCTAACCCAAACTGACTAACGGGATACTCCGTACCATATGACATCATGCTCAGCTGTAAAAACTGGGAGCGGATAAGTTTGCCATTAAGATTGGGGACTGGCTGGGCATCGGTTGACTGGTGGTAAGCAATTGTTGAGGTTTCTGCATCACTTATTTTTCCTGGATTTGTTTTCTTTGTTGCATTTGTTTTTTGGGTTTGGGGCAGGGGGAGGGGGGTTTGTTGTTGTTTCTTTTTACTTATTAAATGGTCTTTATCTCAATTCATGTGTTTTTGCACTTTTGCCCTTCCAATTCTTACCCCATCCCACCGTGGGGGGAGTGAGTGAGTGGCTGTGTGGTGCTTAGCTGCCTACTGGGGTTAAACCACAAATAGGCCTATGGCTGGAGATGCAATGGCTGAAGCTTTGTTGTAGAGGTTAAAAAGATTCTTCATAATAAGACTGCTCTCCATCAACATGGAGATGACTGGATAATAGTCTTTCTGCAATGTACACTGCCATATCTTGCCCTACAGCACTATTTTAAAGATGGTGTCTGTCACTGTTATTCCATATGCGTGAGTACTGCATTTCCACAAGCCCTACCTCCCACTTGCCTGAGAACTCCAGGGGTTTTACCACCTGTGAGGTGAAGTTTGAGCTGGTGTTCTGTGGGAAACTTCTGGAAGACATAGCGGGGCAGTGTGATGTAAAAACCCTTGTCTGCAATCCTTCTTTTCCCCCCAATGCTATCCCAGTCACTAGACATCCTGTACTTGTAAAGCTTCTATCCAGCTGTTAAATTTCTGGGGCCAGTCATGCCTCTTTATGAGCAGCTGCTTCTTTCGCTTTTGCACCAATAACCTCAATTTTGTAGATTCTGTCCTCATCAGGATTCACTTTTTGAAGGGTTCAGGGTAAAATATCCCCTTGATTGCTTCATGACCATAGTGTATTAAGCGATACATGAGTATCTGTCCCCTTCTCAAAACTTCAGCTACTATGAAAATTTCATCCATTAACATCTCCTCATAACCTGTCTGAAATTTTTATTTTGTTCTATGCACCCTGACTATTTGAGCAGATGCACAGATTCTTTAACTTAAAAGCAATCCCCATGAATGGTTCTGCAAAATACTGCTTGAACTCTGTCAGTCTTGGTGTTGTGACCACTTCCCTGGGGAGTGTGTTCCAGTGCCCAACCACCCTCCGGGTGAAGAACCTTTTCCTAATATCCAACCTAAACCTCCCCTGACACAGCTTCATGTCGTTCCCTCGGGCTCTGTCACTGGTCACCAGAGAGAAGAGATCTGCGCCTGCCCCTCATGAGGAAGCTGTAGACCGTGATGAGGTCTTCCCTCAGTGTCCTCTAAGCTGAACAAATCAAGTGACGTCAGCCACTCCTCATAAGGCTTACCCTCCAGACCCTTCATCATCTTCGTGGCCCTCCTTTGGATGCTCTCCAATAGCTTTATATTCTACTTATATTGTGGCTCCCAAAACTGCACACGGTACTAGAGGTGAGGCCTTGCCAGCACAGAGTGGGACAATCACCTCCCTCAACTGGCCGGCAATGCTGTGCCTGATGTACCCCAGGACACGGTTGGCCCTCCTGGCTGCCAGGGCACTGCTGACTCACATTCAACTTTCCGTCAACCAGGACCCCCGATCTCTTTCTGCAGTGCTGCTCTTCAGCCTCTTGTTCCCCAGTTTGTCTGTACATGCAAGGTTTCCCTGTCCCAGGTGCAGAATCTGGCACTCGCCTTTGTTAAACTCCATATGGTTGGCGATTGCTCAGCCCTTTGATTTGCCTAGGTCTCTCTGCCTTTGAAGGAGACAACAGCTCCTCCCAATTTAGCGTCCCTGGCAAATTTATTCAGTATACTTTTGAGTCCTGTGTCCAAATGGTTAATGAAGGTGTTGAAGAGCACTTTCCCTAAAACGGTCCCCTGTGGAACTCCACTAGTGATCAGGCTGATGCAATCCCCATTACCCTTTGTGCCTGACTGGCAAGCCATGACATTATGTATTTATCTAGCTGTATGCTGGACATTTTGTCCAGAAGGATATGATGCCTTAAAGAATCTAGAAATGAAACAACACACTTTCGAGTATATTAGTATAGGAGATAATTAAAAAGTTGGTCTTTATTGGAGGCCTCCAGGGGCAGATATGGATAACGCTCACAAAATGCCCACCTCCCACGGGGTTAATATGGTTTTATAAGTTTAGCAAATTAGCACAGACAAAAATAACCAATTAGGAGCACAAGTGGTGATGCAATTTCCCCTAGTTCATCCCTCTCTAAATCCTCCCCCTCAAATGGAAACTAAACTTTATGATAATGGGTCTTGAAGAGCTGTTTTTCAGCTGGTTCCAGGCCAGCTCAGCAACAGATGACACCAACCCATTGGTGCCAAAACTGGCACCGGTCAGAGAAGCACATGGCATCTCTGCTAAAACTTATTTAGGAAATGGCAATAGCCTGTGAGGGTGAAAGATGCCAGAGCAGAGAAGGATATACTGGAGGAGAGACAGGCAGAGGCACAAAGGGAACTGCAGCCTGTTGAGGAATCACCATTGGAGCAGTTTAAAATAGTAATAAACAAGGAGTGACAAAAAAGGAAACCACTCCACGCTGACCCCCAACCTCCTGTGCCCATCCACCACTTCACTGAAGGAACTGAGTGTAACATGCAGCAAAAGCAAGGACATTGGAGACTGGAAATGAGGGATGACAGATGCCTGGAGCCAAGTTGAGATGGGCAAAGGAGGAAGGGTGTTTTCCCTCAGTGTTTGACTCTCATTTGTTTCTCAGTGCCCAAATCCATAATTATAAGTTGATGCAACTGGCAATAAGTTAAATTCAGTGAAATTCCCTGACCCAAGACTGTTTTGTTCGCAATGCCTGGGTTAAGAGCGTGAATGGGTCCAAGAGATATGTGATCACTGCACTGGGATAAGATTTTTTTCCCCAGGGTATAGCAGAGGGAACTACTGAACCACTCTGGGGTGACCCAGACTACTTAAACCAATGGAAAGATTCTGCTAAAGTGAAGGTTCAAAGGGCCCATACAGTAAAAGAACAATGTTTCCCATCTCAACACACAATGCACACCCAAGGGAAGAGCCTCTCTCACCCAAGCAGTCTTGACCAATATCTTCATGCACAGGTACAGAGGAAGTACAGGGTTTGGGGACAGTGCCCAGAAAGTAGAGATGCCAGGAGGGCCAACTACCTAGGAGCCTCCATGCTCCGTTGAGAACCCTTTGCAATGCATGGCTTACCCTTTAAATCAAAACCTGAGAATAACACCCACTGTCATCACTGAGGCATTTCCTTCTTCCTGTTTTCTCCTATGCCTGAGACCCAGCCATCCCCATGGACCATTCTCTGGCTTTTCTAATCACTTGACAACTGATGCCTAGGACATGGAGGCTGGACCTGCCTCCTCTGAAAGGGTCAACACAGTTTGATACAATTATTATACATTTGACATATTCTCTACCACTCTTCACCTGCTGTAGCCTCAATATTCCACAGGACTGAAGAACCATGTTCAGATGCAAACAACAAAAATGGTGATTGGGAACAGCCAGGGTAGATTGAACAAGGGCAAATTATGCCTGACCAGCCCTTCTACAATGAAAAGAATGGCTTTGTGGGTAAAGGCACAGCAGCTGATACGGCTTAGCTTGATTTCAGCAAGTCCTTTGTCATGGTCTCCCATAGAATCCTTATAATCAAACTGGTGAAATATGCACTAAATAAGTTGACTACAAGATGGTGCAGCCAGTTTTCTGTCTACTAGTCTCAAAGCGTTGCATTGCACAATACAAAACCCAAGTGTCAGCTCAATACTACTAGCATTCCTTGAGGCCAACACTGTCAGGGAACAGCAAGGGCCAGCTTCTCCCTAAGGGACAGGGAGCCAGGAGCCAAGCACAATAACCCTTCTAGCAAGGTAAGATCCTCACCAGTCAGGGCCCAGTCCCAAAGTACTGGGGCAAGGCAAGCAGGACAGACCTGAGTATGATAGTCAGGTCCGGCCAACAGTTCAAACCATCAGGCAAGTTCATGGTGATGAGACAAGTCCAAGGTTAAACCAGGAAGTCAATCCTCAGGTCAGATCCAGCAACAGTAACAAGGAGCAGAAATAGCCCAGGGAAATCCACAGTGACAAGAGAGGTCCAAGATCAAACCAGGAAAGCAGTCTGCAGGGCCCAGATCAACAAGGTCCATATCCAAATGCAGGCATAGCTGGGACAACATCACAGACAAATGCACCTACAACATGATCTTAAATTGGGCCCCTGGGCAGAAAGCAAGGGTAGAGGCTCCAGGGGAGGCTGGTCAGAGCAATTCAGGCCTATTCATGCCCTCAGCGCACTGACAGCAGCCTTCCCCTCACAGCAAGGTGTATCCTCATGCCTTACAGAGATCTGGGTTCAGAAGGGACTTGCTGTAGAGTGACTTAATTGCTGTGGGTTGTCATGGGGCTATTTCAGGGGACACAGAGCTAGGGCAGGGATAGGAAAACTGGAAAAGGGCATGGCATGGGAGATGCCCCTTTGGAGCCCTGGAGAGCAGGCAGGCTTGCAGGACAGGGATGGTGAGGAGCTTGACCTTGGATTTGGCTTTTTCCTTTTACCTGATGCTTGCTGAGCTGCTAGCAAGACTGGTTGCTAGCAAGACCACCTTGCTCTACTCATCTGCCTCTGGTGCTATGAGACTCCACCCTGTTAGCGAGGTTGTTGCCTGGCTGGTCTTGTATTCACCTTCCTTTAGGAACTAGTTCCATTCTCACTGTTCCCGTGCAATTAGCTCAGGCCATCTCAAGCCCTGAACTAAGCACCAGTAAAGCCTGGCCCTAAGGCAATGCTGGGGCTTGCCTTCACAGGCCCCATTTGACCTTCACATCTTGTGTGAGGCTGTGGTCATTATGCAGAGGCAGATTACAGCCCTTGCAGGTTGCTTTAGCATCCTCTGCACCTAGTGCACCCTCTGCCCCCTGAGGTCTCTAAACCCTTCCGTGAGATTTGAGCAAGGATATGGGAATTTGTTAGTTGGATGCAGTCAATGCTGCTTATCCAGGGGCCTACCAAACAAGTACTAGCTTCTCAGTAGTAATCTCCCAGCTTTTAGGAATGGCCCTAGACTGAATCACCCCCTATATGAAGCACGACCCCATGCTCCAGAGCCCTGATGACTTGGTTGCTCTTCTGGAGTTTTTTCAGAGTTAGAAATTGTACAGCTGTGACTGAGGCTGCCTTACTGGAGCTCTGGATGGGGAGCCAGCTAACTGCTGATTATAGCATTTGTGAAGCTGGCTGTGGAAACGGTGGTAAGAGCAATCCCTTATGGCTCGCTATAGGTTAGGGCTGACTGAGGGCCTCAAAGATGACATGGCCAGGGTGGACCCTCCCCAGAGGCTGTGGCAGCTCTCAGGTGAGTAAAGATCCTGGAAATGAGGAAAGATCCTGGAGATCAGGGTGATGTGTGGAGACAAATGCTAGGGGGATCACAGAATGGTCAAGGTTGGAAGGGACCTCTGGAGGTCATCTTGACTAACCTTCCTGCTCAAGCAGAGCCACCTAGAGACAGTTGCCCAGGACTATGTCCAGATGGCTTTTGCATTAACTCCACAGCCTCCCTGGGCAACCTGTCCCAGTGCTCAGTCACCTTCACAGTAAAGAAGTGTTTCCTGATGTTCAGATGGAACCTCCTCTGTTTCACTGTGTGCCCATTGCTTCTAGTCCTGTCACGGGGCACCACAGAAAAGAACCTGGCTCTGTCTTCTTTGAACCCTCCGTTTTGAGATTTGTATACATTGATGAGGTCTCCCCAAGCTTTCTCCTCTCCAGACTGAACAGCCCCAGTTCTCTTGGCCTTTCTTCATTTGTGAGATGCTCCAGTCTCTAAATGCCCAGTGACCTTGGCTAGTAATGCCTGAGACCACTAACTGCGAGTAACAGCACGGCAGGTATTGATCCAACTTTCTGCTCAGTCTTCCTGGACCAGCAGCAAACTCCCTGATGGGAAGGAAAGTTAAGACCTGACCTAGTGAATGTAACACTGGGGGGAGGAAGCGAGCAAATGAGTGAGTTTGTGAGATAATCAACTAGGGTAAAAGCTCTAATCTTTTTGGTTCTTTAAATAAACCCTAGTATCCAGATCCACTCTGGGTTCTCATTTATTCTGTTTCACCTGTGGCACCCTGCCAGAGGATGAGCCCATGGAAGTAGGTGCCATCCAGCCACAACCCTCATCCCAAGAGTAAGAACACATGGAGGGAAGTGGTATGATTTTATTGTGGTGCAAAAGGCCACCATGTTGTCACTTAGCCCAACAAACTTCCTACTGTGACCCTTGCAAAGGCCTTTTCTCCTCTTAGTTTTATTAGAATTGGTCAAAATGCTAGAGGTAAAGACAATCCCTGTAGAAAAATGTTGTATGTTTTATTTTTTCTCCTCATACCCCACTGTGGCATCCAGGTTGCCACAAAACACAACAGAACAGGCAATCTTTGGGGAGGTTTCTTTTTACCTCCCCTCTCACTCTCGTTTACTCTTTTTTTGTGGGAAGGGGGGAGAAAATGACAAAAGTTTCTCAAGTGATATTTATTTTCTTTTTCTAATGTGGCACTCTAAAAAGTCTTCCTCAGTTTTGGAACAATCACTGAGTGACAAAAGAAGAATGGAAAATAAACACAGATGTCGCAAATGGTCAGAGGTTGGGAAAACCCTGGAGAAAGTGTCATATACACTTGTTCTGTTCTTATCCCCTTCTTTCGACATCCACTTCTGGTCACTGTCAGTCAAAAGATACTAGGTGGACCTTAGGTCTAGCCCAGTATGGCTGTTATTATGTTTTCAATCAGTGGAATAAATGGGGAAATGGAAAAAGGGAGACTGGAAGAGGGGAAAAACATAAAAAGCAATTTTTGTAATTAATTTTGTAATCACTTTTATTTATAAAACTAAATCCTCTTCCATTTTGAAATTTGAGGAACTCAAAAGCTTTGACCTTTTTCAATGATTTAATTTTTAATTCTAACTTGTTCTATCATAATTCTACTCCATTTATATATCGTCAAAAATATGCTTAGCAGTTCGAAAATTTTCCTCTGTGGGAAAACAATTGACTTTGCATTCAAAAAGACAGAAAAAAAAGCTGCTCTGCTAAAAATGTGTTTGGCTGTTTCTTCTGTTTTGTTGTGCTTGGTGCTGTGCATGGAAAGAGTGAGCATGTCAATATCTTGCTGTTTGTTATCTTCACATTGTGGTTTAAGATTTGGTGATTTCAGTTGAAATTCAGTGGGTGTATAGGGTGGGAATCACCTGTTCTATTTGCACAATAAAATGTGGGACATCTAGTCACCCCAAGCTCCTTTTCCAAATTAGCAGCTGCCCTAAAGAGTGATGCATGACACAAGATGACTATCTAAGGTAGATTAGATGGCTCACCATGTTGAGCAGCCCATCTCTCTCCAAAATGGCTAGCTCGTTGTTAGGGCTGCAGGCAAATGACTACACCACTGACTAGTCCCTGGCCTAAGGTTAATCTAACTCAACCGGGCATGGAAAACTACTGGCCATGACATGAGAAATTGCTGGATGTGACAGATAACTGTCAAAACACTGAGTGCAATAACAGGTCGCCGTTGCCCTCACCAACCTTACCTGGGACTCCCACTCACACCCTCTGCTCACTGGTCCAGCAGCTCCATTTAGGTTAAGACCCAGACTAAATGTTCTTGCCTGAGCTATGTTGCTGGTATACTTTCCTCTGGTCCTGTCCCTTGTCATTCCTGACATGTTGATAGGATTTATGAGATTGACCTCAGACCTGACTTGCTACCTCAGCTGTGTCTGATGATTGTTGGACCTGCTTCCTATCACCATTCCTGCTCTGCTCACCCTGCTCAGACACCATGGCGGTGTGCCCTTTTTGGTTAGGTCACTGCCCCTGCCTGCACTGTGGTTGCCCTTGTGTCAGAATCCAGTGCACTCTCATCAGGTTTTTTAGTTATTCCACATGAAGAGGGTTTAATATTTAATATCAGATTTACTTATTTGTAGGTATTTGAAATTACACAGGATTTTTGATTTAGCAGAGTGATACAGCAACAGTGAAATCACAGTACAAACACACTATAGCAATTGCAACATATAGTTAGATCACAATAAAGACATGATTCCTGTTACCAATATCTATGTGCTCACCATCATGACACTAAGCACCCCATATTGCCAGGAAGGAATACGTGGGTTGAAGCCAGCTCAAGCCTGTTGCTCTCTTCAAAGTTCACCTTGCTGGTTGTCCAGTTTTTATGTTCTGTATTGGTCTGAACCACATATACACTTCCCCCATGGCCTGTCTGGCTTAGGAAGATAATACTCTCTAGTGATTATTTTAGGGAAGGCCATTTACATAACCAGTTGACCCACTGAACTAATACAGCTGTTTATCTAAAACAGTCCCGTTTGTGATGAGAGAACTTCAGCTTCCTTTACAATAGGTGTGGTCACTTTCTATATTCTTTTCTGAGAGACATGAGCACATCAGCCTTACCTATCTTCTCTGAGCCTGCTTCCATTGTAGGGGTTTGTTGTGGTGACTAAATTCACTCTCCCCCACACTGAACCCTGTCCCATTGCTCCCCTTCTGCGGCCGATGGCGTGGGCTGGACAGCTGACCACAGGGACGGCCGGCGGCTCGGCGGCTTGTTCTGAGAGTTTCCTTTTCGTTAAGTCAGCTTCAGCTAGGGACTTCTTTTCCCCTCGCCGCGAGCCGGGCTTCCCTGGGATGGTGGCCGCTGTCCTAAAAGCCGGAGAGCTTCTGAGAGAGAGAGTGTTCCTTTGCCCGGAGCCCCAAATCAGACACAAGACACGAGGGTCCGCTCTGCTTGGGCTCAGGGGCAAAAGACCCGGAATAGCCCAACATTCAGACTTTTATTCTGAGGGTTACAACTTATCTCATAATGGTACAGGGGAGGACACGGTGAAGGGTCGGGAGGTCAGTGTCCAGTCGGGAAGGAGGAAGGGAGGATAGAGTGAGACACAAGATACTATTGTTAACTGAGGGGTAGGCGGGGGGAGTTCGACTCCCTTTCCAAGGCCAAACTAAACTCTGCCTTCAGAGGGGCCTCACTTTCTAGGCCCCCAGAAATTCTTCAGGGGATATGTCATTCTCTGAGCTTGAACCACCGCTACACCCTTCCTCTCAGTATCCCATTGGCTCCTGACCCTCTCTCCCCTCCCCTTTCCTTCCCCTCTCCCATTGCCCCTTGCTTTATGTCAATCAACCCTGCCTCCACCCCCTAGCCCGCAGACCAATGATGCTCTGGCCAATGATGCTCTGCCCGCCCCTCAATTCCTCGGGACAAAACCCCTGGGACTTCCTCCGCCTTTCACCATTTGCTATTTCTCCCTTCTAGATAATAAGTGTCTCGGAATTGTGAGTCAGTGGTCCCTCCTTCTTCTTCATCTCCAGGGATGCCTCAGAGTATGTCAGTGGCTGCCTGAGTCCATCTGCAGGGGTAGGCCCGTGTTTGCGTAGGTGCTGTGTAAAGCACCGCCTGAGTGGCTCCAACGAGGGACACTGCAGGAACATGCGCGGCACTGGTCCATCAGACCACGGCACACCGCGTCAGGGGTTCATCAGTCAGTCACAGCTTAGTTCTCGGCTCACCTTCCCTCGTGCAGCAGTTCTCCTCTTGCTGCTCCTTAACAGTTAGCTCAGGCCTTGTTAGCTTGAGCCCTGATCTGAGTGCCATGGAGTCTGGCTCTCAGGCTGAATAGGGGCTTGGCCCCATGGCACCCTCACAGCTCCAGGCTGACTTCCAAATGCTGCAAGAAGCTGTAATTAGCATGCAGAGACAGGTTACAGCCTGTCCCTGCCCCTCACCTCCCCGAACGTTTAAATGGGTAACAGGTGAGGGTATGGGGATTTATTAGTGAGATTCAGCTAATCTGTACTGCTTATCCAACAAAAATTAGCCACACAGCATTAATAATATCCCAGCTCTCAGGGATCTCCCTAGACTTTATCACCCCTGGAGAAGGTTGACCTTGTGTATGTTGTCTGCCTTGACTTCAGCAGGGCTTTTGACACTGTCTTCCATAACATCCTCAAAGGTAAGCTCGGGTTGACCTTGGGTGGGTGCCAGGCACCCACTAAGTCACTCTATTACTCCCTTTCCCAATGGGACAGGGGAGAGAATAAGGTGCAGAACAACCAGCAAGGTGAGATAAGGCATTTTTATTATAGTGAAAGAAGGAAATAAGTGAGAGTATGCACATGCATAAGCTAAAGGAGAAAAGGTCAATCTCGACTTCCCATCAGCAGTGATGTTTGGACACTTCCCAGAAAGAAGGGCTTCAGCATACGTAATGGTTTCTCCAGAAGGCAAACAATGAAGAATCATGAATGCCTCCCCTTCTTCCTCTCTCCCTTAGCTTATATATCTGAGCTGATGTAATATGGTATGGAATATCCCTTTGGCTAACTTGGGTCACCTGGCCTGCTTTTGTCCCCTCCCAGGATCTTGCCCATTCCCATCCCCTTTGATGGGGGAAGGAATGTTAGAGGGACAGCACTGCTCAGCAGTAGCCAAAACACTGGTCTGTTATCAACACCCGTCCAGCTACTAATGCAAAGCACATCACTGTAAGGGCTGTGAATTTTACCTCAGTCAGACCCAATTCAATGGACTGCAATGACACAGTGCTCCAGGACCCTGATAATTTCTTCGTTACTCTAGAACAGTTTTGGGGGAGACTGAAGTCATGCAGGTGAGGCTGCCTTGGTGGAGCTCTGGTAAGGGAGTCAGTCAGACACGAACTACACAATTCAATTCAGTTATTCATATAGTTGAACATGCAAACTGGGTGAGAGGAACCAAGCCCTTATGGCCTGTTACCGATCAGGACTTACTGAGGCTCTCAAAGATGAACTGGCCAGGGCTGAGACACCCCAGAGCCTGGGGCAGCTGTCAGACCTGGCTATCACTCTGGAGAAGTGCCTGAGCACACCAGAGAGAGTGCACCATCACATTTTGCTCCACCTGCCCTACTATCCCCAGAGGAGTCCATAGAGATAGGTAAAACCCAACCTCACCTCAAGAGTGATAAAGCAGGTGGAAGGAAAGGATATGTTTCCATTGTGGTGAGAAAGGCCATTGTGTTGCCACTTGCCCCAACAAATCCTCTATCCTAACCACTGTGAAGGGAGTGTGGTCAGGGACATCTGCACAAGGTGAGGGGTACTGTGAGTCCAGGATCATCACCCTTCCAGATGGGCACACCATCTAAACTACCACTCTGGTGGACTCAGGACCTCCCATTGGTCTATGGCATCTGAACCTGAAAAGAGTACCCAGCCCTGACCCATGCCAAGCACAGTCAGTGCTATAAGATGGGAGGAGAACGTGAGATTGGGGGAGGGGGAGGAGGGGCATCAGTCATGAGATATTTCCTCTTTGGGTAGCCATGGCATCTGGACACTGAGATTTTTGCCCTTCCTCATCCTGCACACACCCCTCTCTAATCATCCTCAGACTGCCCTGGTTGTGGAAGCAGAACTTATTGTTAACTGACAATTGGTCTTCTTGGACTTTCCTGTGGAAAGGGCATATTCAGAGCCTGAAGAGACGATCTGGCCCCGGGATTCTCTTGGGGCTGTCTCTCCTGCCACAGCACCCTCTGTGACTTGACCCAGAGACTCCCATGTTCCTGGCTCTGTCATGTGAGCAGTTGTCCAACTTGAACATACCTCTGCCTCAGTCACTGTATCCCTCATTCCCAACAATGTTCCTAGATGAGTACAGTGACTTTGTAGATGTCTTAGAGCAGAAGAGGGTGGAAACACTGCTGCTCTATTGCCTGCATGTTTATATGATTTTTATATGGAAGGAGAGGGGCATTAAGGAGGGGAATCCACAGAGCAATCTCTTGGCAAAGTGGCTTAGATACCAACAGCTGTTAAGAAAGAAATGGGAGTACAAATAGTGTGCATGAAAATAATACACAAACCTGTTTGAGAGAGTGTTTATCTAAAAGCAGATGAGGCTGAAGAGGAAGTCTGCTTAGGATGACCATGAGCCAAATTAAGGACTAACCAGTAAATTAGCAACAGTTTTGAAAAAAAGGCATCACCTCAAAAAGAAGCATTAAAGAAGCATGAAAATTTTTAACAGTGGGCAGAAAGAAGTGGAAACAAACCTAGAATCAAACCTGGTTTGACACTACCAAAAGTCACCCTGCAGACATCATGACCTCTGCCTAGGCCTGAAAGAGCAGCTTCTCTGTGGGATGCTATGAGTAGCCTGCATTCTAGTTAGCACACTGATGGTACAGAGTGCATGCAGTAGGTAGGGACCCACACCTTCAGGGTGTATATGTGACCTCAGGGGGTGCTCATTCACCAAGAATATAGGGAGCAGCATGGCTTCACATAAAGCTGGATCACCCATATCTGCCACAGGAAGCGTGTGCAAGTAGAGGTACCCACACTCCCAAAAGAGGATGTGCGTATACCTGTGTGAATGTAGGGGGCGGGGATTAGAACTTCTTGGAGTTACAGAAGGGTGCTTAAAAATTTGAAATTGTTTATTAATATTTCGTAACTGTGTAGTATTGTGCTTTATCTGTTGAATTCCTGATGTTGATCCTGAATGTATAGCTCCCTGACTGATGGCTAATTAAGTAATTAATAAATCGATAAACCATTTGCATCCTGATTTGACTTCAGCTACGTGCATTCACCAGCTTTTTTCCTGCAACAGAAATATGAGGGCAGTGAAAACAAGGGTGAAGACATGGGAAAAGGAGTAATTTATGCAAATCATGGGACCAGGGCTGCCTACAGGCAACTGCCAGACCACCCTGTGCTGGATCACTGCAGCCTAAATCAAGATGTTAAACAAGTCCCATTGTTCTGATCATGCCATGCAAATCAAACCTCCTTCTGTGGTCACGGCAATGGGAGTGAAGGGGGGCTGCTTTCCCTAACTAGCAGGAGAACACTGACAGGATGGGTGTCCTGGTTTAGGGCAAATTTTAGGAGGAAACCTCTGCGGGGGTCTCCTCTAGAAAAGCCGATTCCAGCCACCCCTCCCCCAACAGGTTTGGGAAAAATTTCCTTAGAGAAAAGTGGAAAAAACTATTTATTTAACAAATAGAATATTCACAAGCATAGAAAATTTGGATAATATGAAACGATGAAACCTCTCCTTCCTCATAAGAGATGGTAAACCAGAGTCCTTCTCTGGGTGTGCCTGTGTCAGTCTCAGTCCCTCCAGCAGCTGGGGCCGATGGCCAGGCCCGGCTGCAGAAATCGGGGGGGGCCCCCAGGGGATTGTCCTGATGTCTTGGACCACCGAGATGCTGACCAGTCCCAGGAAGAAGAAAAACCAGCAAAAGAAACAAAGTCTCTCCCTGCAAAAAGTCGAGAGATCCAAGAAAACCCTCCGCCGTGAGCTCCCAGAGCTCACAGACTGAGAGAGAGAGATATCACTGTCCTGCTGGAACGCAGTCTCTCAAGGATTTTCCAGGGGAGTAAGGTGTAACTCCTGCAGACAAACTGCGCGTGATTTCTTTTTTTTTCCTTTCTCCCCTTTCACTCTCTTTGTCTCTCTGGGCCTAACTTAAAGCTGCAGAGCTTAATATCCAGGATAAGCAGAAAGGACGATTGAGGATACGAAGATCATATGGTCAACCCAGGACAATGGGTCAAGCATCCTGATATTGCCATGTCAATGCTTGTTGTAGTCATGATGGCATTTTGCTAATCAGTGCCTAACATCTGGCATAGTTGGCAGGATCTTGATCTGAAGTCAGCAGAGTAGGGAAATTGATGGAGAGGTATGTGCAGGAAGGGAGAGCAGCATGGACAAATCCTGAGCTATGATCCTCCTGGATGAAATGGAGAAACTGGATGGGCAACACAGTCACTAACTACTCTAAGAATGAGAAATTACCTAAGACCCCCCACCTCCAGTCCCACAGCCTGCAGCTCTGACTCCTTGGATTCCTGATAGGACCTGTTGCTGTGACCTCACTGCCTCTAGTGATGTGGGACTGTGCCCTGCTGGTGAGGTCATTGCTTGGCCTGTGTTGTGGCTGCCCTCAGCTTCTGGCTTGCCTTCCTTGAGGGAGCAGTCCTGCTCTTGCTGCTCCCTGAGAAGTGTTTCAGTACCTAAGACAGTCTCGTAAAGGCAAAAAAGTGACCCCACTTGATGAATAGGTACTCTAAATGATTGTTTTGAAGTAGGCAGAGCTTTAGCATTGAAAAAGAATGTCCACTGATGTCATCATGCCATTACACAATAGCTTATGTACATGACCAGTTCTGCTCCATCTCATTTGTAAACTGAGAGGCTATGAAATTCTCTGGGAATGGTAAGAGTGACTCGTTTGTGAGGGAGGGCAAGCTGGGAGACAAGGGTGACAGCAAGGCAGGCCAGGGTAGCGACCTCGCTTGCAAGGTGTGCAGCCCCACTCTCAGGGCACAGTGGGGTCTGGCTGCTCCCTAAGGCAAGAGGAGCCAGGAGCTGAGCATAAGGCCAGCAGAAGCAGTGCCTTGCCAGCAAGGGCCCAGTCCCGCAGTACCTGAGTGAGACAAGCAGGGCAGGCCCGGGGATGGTAGCCAGATTCAACCAAGAGCCACAATTGCCAGGCAAGTCTGTGGTGATGAGGCAGGCCAGAGGCCAGGCCTCTGACTGTCCTCAGATAAGGATTTGCATCAGTGGGGCCTATGGTCTGGTACAGTCATGGCTGTGGTATAGTTGTAGCTCAGGTGGGGGCCAGCTGCTGTACCCTCAGCTTAAAAGCAGCTTTCAAGGGAAATAGAGGTGGGTCTGGCTGAGGCCTCCTAGCAGAGCTACCTCACAGTACCCTCCCCAGTATGACCAGAGAGAAGGGAGAGAGGGAGCTGCCCTCAGCTGTGCTATATCTAAGTTGGCCCTGAGCCCAGGCAGCCAAACCTCCAGCAGGAGGGGCTGCTCTCAGGGCCATTAAACCCACAGGACCTACCTGGAAGAGTAGAGCAGGTCCTGTGAGAGTAACCAGGGTCACACAACAGTCCAGATGGCCAAATGAATTCATAGTTATCATTGAATAATTTGGATTGGAAGGGACCTTTAAATGTCATTTAGTCCAACCCCCTGCAGTGAGCAGGGACATCTTCAACCAGGTCAGGTTGCTCAGAGCCCAGTCCAACCTGACTTTGAATGTTTCCAGGGATGAGTGTGGTAAATGGGCAGAATTATACAGTATTGCTTTAAGATGGTTAAGAATTAATGAGGCTGATTGAAAAAAACATGAGCTGGGCCCCTTGCTTTTCTTGCATCTGGCTAGAGCAGGACCTCACAATTGAAGGATGTTTGGAGTGAAGGTCTCAAGGCCCAATTTTGTTTCAGTGAGGCACAGAAGAGCACCTGCGTCTCTGTACCATTTATTTGCCTCGTTCCCCTTCACGGTGCAAAACAAGCTTTGTTGTAAATCTGGTCCATTAATAGATAAGGATGCACACAGAGACTATCTGGCGAAGGTCAGATAGCCTTTACTTGAACGTGCCTCTGCCTTGGTCACTGGATCCCTCGCTCCCAATGACGTTCCTAGATAAGTACAATGACTTTACAGATATCTTTTGAGAAGAAGGTGGTGGAAACACTGCTGCCCTATTGCCTGTATGACTGTCCCATTGACCTGAAAAGGAGGACCCTTTCAGATGCATCTATGCCTGGAATTAGCAGCTCTTGAGGACAATCTGGCACATGGATTCTTCTGTCCCCTCCATCTTCCCCACAAAGATCTCCATATTTTTCAGCAAAAAGAATGATGGAGGTTTCTGCCCCTTCATAGAATACAGGGGGGTTGAATGATACAATGGTTAAAAAACATCACTCTTTTCCTCTCATCCTGAAGCTCTTGATAAGTCTGTGGGAGGCTCATTGGTTCACAAAGCTGGACATGAGAGGCTCCTACAACTTGCTCAATTACCAGCAGAGGGACAATTAGAAAACTGCTTTCCACATAAGGTACAGCCACTATGAGTATCTTGTGAGACCATTTGGTCTCTGCAGTATTTCACTCACCTTCCTATATTTTATAAATGGTGTCCTGAGGGATTTACTTGATAATTCTGTTGTGGCATACCTGGATGACATCTTGACTTTTTCAACCACTCAAGAGGCTCATATAGACTACATGTAGGAAGTCCTG
The DNA here is from genome assembly GCA_025920805.1 of Petroica traversi. Lineage (NCBI taxonomy): Eukaryota > Metazoa > Chordata > Aves > Passeriformes > Petroicidae > Petroica > Petroica traversi. The sequence goes on from JAHLSL010013386.1 coordinate 98,644, forward strand.
AGTGACTTGTGACAGGACTGTCTCTGCCAGACTCTTGTAATGCTTCTCTAAGTAACTGAAATGGGCATTCACCGGAGCTCCATTCCTAGACTACCCAGATGGCCTTTCATCGTAGAAGTGGATACCTTAGATGGAGCCATAGGCATCATCCTCTCTTAGAAGGTCAGCCCTAAGTGGGAACTCCATATCTGTGCCTTTTTGTCTCAGCAGCTTGCTCCCACTGAGACAAATTACAATATCCAGGGCAAGGTGCTCCTGGCAATCAAAGCTGTCTTTCAACTCTTCAAGGGGGCAAAAGACCAAACAGTATTGCTGACTGACCACCATAGTCTGGAATACTACTGAGGGATGTTTCTCTCTCCTAGCCTTGCCCTCTAGGCTTGTCTCTTTTTGCGCTTTCACTCCATCAACGACAGGACCAACAAAAGAAAACTTATGGTTGGGGTATACTGTAGGCTGCCTGACCAGGGAGAGCCTGTTGACAAGGCCTTCTTGCTTCAGATGGAACAGGAAGCATCATGCTCGTAGGCTCTCATGCTGATGGGGGATTTCAACCCCCTGGACATCTGTTGGGAGAGCAAAACAGTTGTCTGTAAGCAATCCAAGAGCCACTTAGAGTATGTAGAGGACTGGCAGCAGCCTGGGATGTAGCTGAAATATGCAGATTTAAAAATTAGGATTTTAAAGCAAAGTTCGTATAGCCGAAACCAACTAAAGTAGATTCAGTAAGCAAACGCAGCTAGAGTTAATTAAAGAATTAATGTTTAACCAAAGAATTGAGTTAGAAGTAAGCTTTAAGGTGTAGGTGTAATAAATACGTAGTATAATATTGGCTTTTCGCAAGTGTCAGAATGAATATCATGTATATAATGTTAATCCTTATAGAAGTAGCTTTTGTTATAAAAACATAATGATTACCAAATGCTTCTTTCTTTGTTCTAACTTAGATGCAGTTGAAAAATAACTGTGTTAAAACGTGCCTAACGTACAATAAGCCACCTGCTTAGTAAGATAACCACGAATGTGACAAGCACCGACCACAGGACATCCCTATCAACAACAAACATCTGTTGGAAGCTGATGGACAAACGAAAATACTGAACTCTCCAAAAGAACTACACATGCTCTAAAAAGGCAGACCCAAGGAGGAGCCATGCTAACGAGTTCCTGGAACATGTAAAATAGTTTGGGGAAGAGTTTGAATGTGCATAATCTTCTATGAATGTGCAACAGGCTAATGCAATAAGAAATGTATATAAAGAAAGTCTCTGACCACACCAAGGGTGCTCTTGGCTCAGTGCCAAGGGTACCCAGCGTCCTGGGCGTTGTGACCTTTTGCTCTATTTTGCCCTTAATTGTCTTTTATTAAAAGCCTTTAAATTTCAGCGGGAGAGTGGACCTCGTTTTTCACAGAGGTAACCAGTTACTTGACATTTTATATTTCCTCAGCTGTACTTATAATGAGAAACAGCAATTACTAACCGTTCTACCTAAAAGACCCATTTAAATAGGAGAAGAATATAACTGGATGTTTTTCAAAAGCAATTTGTATTGTGTCCTGGGTTAGCCATATGACCTTTTTGTATCCCCAATCGTCCTCTTACTTATACTGGATATTAAGCTCTACAGCTTTAAGTTAGGCCCAGAGAGACAGAGAGAGTGAAAGCAGAGAAAAGAAACATGCGCCATTTGTCTGCAGGAGTTACACCTTTTACTCCCCCTCAATATCCTTGGAGAGGCTAAATTCCAGCAGGACAACGGTATTTCGCTCTCACTCTCTCTGGTGTGTACTCAAAAAAGCACACAGCAGAGGGTTTCCTTGGATCTTTCTCGGCTTTTTTACAAGAAGAGACTTTGTTTCTTCTACTATTTATTTATTTTTTCCTTTTTCCTCCTCCTGGGACTGGTTAACATCACGCGGACCGAAGACACCAGGGAATCCCCGGGGCGCCCCCCCGACTTCTACAGCCTGGCAATCAGCCCCCTGCCCCCCCCCCCCCAGAGAACTGAACCGGACTCAGACAGACTCTGAATCTACTATCTCTTCAGAGGAAGGAGAGGTTTCATTGTTTTCATATTATCCAAATTTTTCTATACTTGTGAATATCCTATTTGTTCAATAAATAGTTTTTTCCACTTTTCTCTAAGGAAATTTTTCCCGAACCTGTTGGGGGAGAGGTGGTTAGAATCGGCTCTTCCTAGAGGAGACCCCCCCAGAGGTTTCCTCCTAAATATTACCCTAAACCAGGACAAATATTGTCAAAAGCCAGAAAGGCAGAAATGTCAAAGAGAGGAAGAGGAGTTTTACTTCATCATTTTCGTCCTCCCCTCAAATTATGCAACCACCGACTCAATTACCATATGAAGCGGGGAATGGAAGGTATTAATGTGATGAATGTGTGTTTGTATTTTGAATATCCAAAACCCCTTGCAAATAAATAGACCTTGTATTGTTTTGTGCATTGTTCTGTGCATTAGGGAGCTATCCCATGCAGCAGTCTGGCACTGAAATAAATATACACTTTCTAACAACTTTGTTAGTGAGTCTTTATCCGTCTCTAGTTGGGTATCGATATTAGATCAATACCCATATTTTGGTAAATCACAGCGACCATGCCCTGGGTGAATTTGTCATCTCAAGGAGTGTGGGCCTGGCAAGGAGGAAAGTCAGGATCTTGAACTTCGTAAGAGTGAAATTCCAAAATGTTTGAAGAGTTGCTGAATGAGATCCTCTAGAAGACTGTCCTTAGGGACTGTACTGATTTTGGCTGGGGTAGAGTTAATTTTCTTCAGAGTGCAAAATAAGCTTTATTGTTGTTGTAGGTTGGGATTTATTACTTTTTTTCTTTTCTTTCTCTCAGGTAATTTTCTCCCATTTGTTGCCTAAGAGATGGCAACAACGGTAATTAAGAGACAAAAGATGTGCTGGGAGGAGGAGAAGAGGGAAGGGTGCAATTTGCTACAGTCCCTTAGCTGAGGGACATTCTGTTGGGAAGTGCAGAAATACCTCAAGATTTTGGCTGGGGGGTGAGGGCTGGGCTTAACTCCTTGCTCTCGGGACCAGAGGTGAGACGATTGGGGCTGCTGCTATGGGAAGAATTCACTGGTACAGTGGAGTTCTGTCCTGCACTTTCTCCTTACTGAGGGTGAGCTTCTGCCCACAAGAGCAGCTGTTGAACTGGGACCTTTCCAACACCTGACCTCACTGGGAAGGGGACCCTGACCCCCAAGCCCTTCCAGAGAGAGTGTCTCCCGGCTCATTGTGGCAGCTGCCTGCAGCAGGCCGTCTGTTGCCAATCAGCCTTGCTGTTTTCTGCCACTGCTTTGGGCTTTTTTGAGACACCTTAGCCTGACACCCAGCATCTGCCGTGACCCCCCACTGCTTCTGCTTCTGCCACTGCTTGGGAATTAGTGCTACACTTTGATTCACCACCCCTGGGGGTCTGCTGCTCTGAGGTTCCTGGTACAGCCCATTTCGCCATCCAGTGGGGCACCAAGACTGGCTGTCCCTGTGACTTTGTAAAGGAAGCCCCTTTTCTATCTCTTCCATTGGCTCACCCGCCATTACCCATATGGAGAGGCAGCTGAGCTCCTGCCACAGCATTCCTTTCAGCTCTGGTGCTGTGACCCTAACTACACCAAAGGGGAAAGTGCTTGACAGCTGAGAGACGGCTGTTGTTGGGTCTCTGGTTTTTTTCTCTTTGTGGTTGCTGCTGCTGTTGTTGGTTTGCCTTATTAATATATATATATATATATATTCTAGTAAAGAACTGTTATTCTTTTTCCCATATCTTTGCCTGACAGCCCTGTAATTTCAAAGTTATAATAATTTGGAGTGAAGGGGTCATATTTTCCATTCCAAGGGAGGTTCCCGCCTTCCTTGGCAGATACCTGTCTTTCAAACCAAGACAGTTGTAAATCTGGTCCATTAAGAGATAATGATGCACAGAGACTATCTGGCGATGGTCAGACAGCCTTTACTGCCACCTCAGTATGTGGAGGAGGACCAAAGTGTTTATTCTACTTTTTTTGTCAACTTTAAATTCTGACTGAATGTAACCGAGAACCTCCTTAAGCCTTCTGTCCTGGTTTAGGGGAAATTTTAGGAGGAAACCTCTGGGGGGTCTCCTCTAGGAAAAGCCGATTCCAACCACCCCTCCCCCTACAGGTCCGGGAAGAATTTCCTTAGAGAAAAAGTGGAAAAAACTATTTATTTAACAAATAGAATATTCACAAGCATAGAAAAAATTTGGATTATATGAAAACAATGAAACCTCTCCTTCCTCTGAAGAGATGGTAGATTCAGAGTCTGTCTGAGTCCGGTTCAGTTCTCCAGTGGGGGGGGAGGGGGGGCGAACCCAGGCCCGGCTGTAGAAGTCGGGGGGGCGCCCCGGGGATTCTCTGGTGTCTTCGGTCCGCGTGATGTTAACCAGCCCCAGGAGGAGGAAAAAGGAAAAAATACACAGCAAAAGAAACAAAGTCTGTCCCTGCAAAAAAAGCCGAGAAAGATCCAAGGAAACCCTCCGCTGTGTGCTTTTTTTCGAGCACACCCCAAGTGTGTATGAAAAAAATCGCTGTCCTGCTGGAATGTAGCCTCAAGGCCTTTTCTAAGAGATAAGATGTAACTCCTGCAGACGAACGGCGAGTATTTTTCCTCCACTTTCACTCTCTCTGTCTCTCTGGGCCTATCTTAAAGCTGTAGAGCTTAATGTCCAGCATAAGCAAGAGAACGACTGGGGATACAAATAGGTCATATGGCCAACCCAGGACACCAACCCAGGACACCTTCTTTGCATATTAACTTTCACACATCTAAGAATAAAAATGAAAAGATGACATGTAATATATGTATGACCGAAGTCACCAAAACCCCACCTATGACGTGATTGTTCTATCTCACTGGGAACGGCTAAAGAGCTTTGCACACCCATCTGCATTGGAGCAAACCCAGGAATATTCATTTACACACATATAGCACTATTAGATTTCTGTTACTATACTTTCTGTCACGACTTATATTAACACCCTGTAGTTACCACATTTATCACTCGCAATCCTGAACCTGCTTTCCTGTTTGTTAAATAAACTGTACTATTTGTGAATCTGGACTGGGCAAGTCCTTATTGAATGTGATCAGACCTATAATACTGATTGGTAAATTGCATTATTTGTGAATCTGTGCTTGTGAAAGTTCTCCTTATTGAACTCAACCAGACTTAAAGTGCTGAATTTGCTATAATCAGAAATTAAGCCCAGTCCACACCCAGCCCCTCTGATCACAGAATCACAGAATCAACTAGGTTGGAAAACACCTTGGAGATCATCACATCCAACCTATGACCTAACACCACCTTATCAACTAAACCATGGCACTAAGTGCCACATCCAGTCTTTTTCTAAACACCTTTAGGGAAGGTGACTCTGCCACCTCCCTGGGCAGCCCATTTCAATGCCCAATCACTGTTTATGTAAATTTTTTTTTCTTATGTCTAAACTAAACTTCCCCCAGTGCAGTTTAAGACTGTCTCCTCTTGTTCTGTCACTGGTTGTCTGGGAGAAGAGACCAACCCACATCTGGCTACAGCCTCCTTCCAGGTAGTTGAAGAGAGTGATAAGGTCTCACCTGAGCCTCCTTTTTTACAGGCTAAACAACCCCAACTCCCTCAGATGCTCTTCATAGGGCTTGTGTTCTAAAGCCCTCACCAGTCTTGTTGCCCTTCTCTGGATGCATTTGAGCATCTCCACATTCTTCCTAAACTGATGGATCCAGAACTGTGTGGCCGGTGGCGAGGGCCGGACAGCTGACCACAGGGACGGCCAGCGGCTCGGCGGCTTGTTCTGAAAGTTTCCTTTTTGTTAAGTCAGCTTCAGCTAGGGACTTCTTTTCCCCTTGCTGCGAGCCACGCTTCCCTGGGATGGTGGCCACTGTCCCAAAAGCCGGAGAGCTGTTGAGAGAGAGAGTGTTCCCTCGCCCGGAACCCAAATCAGACACGACACACCATGGTCTGCTCTGCTCGGGTTCAGGGGCAAAAGACCCTGGAAAGCCCAGCTTTCAGAATTTTATTCTGAGGGTTACAACTTATCTCGGAACGGTACAGGGGAGGAAACGGGGAAGGGTCAGAGCCTAGTCGGGAAGGAGTAAGGGAGGAGAGAGGGAGACACAAGATACTATTGTTAACTCAGGGGCAGGAGGGGGGAGTTCGACTCCCTTTCCAAGGCCAAACTTAATTCTATCTTCAGAGGGGCCTCACTTTCTAGGCCCCCACAAATTCCTCAGGGGATATGTAACTCTCTGGGCTTGAACCACCACTACATCACTGATCTCTGATGACCAGATGGAACAAAAGGGGGTTTATTTTCTGCTAAATTTCTACACCCTTAATGCAACAATGAGGCATCTACCAACTCTGGAAAACCTGTTCCAGTGTTTTACCACCCTCATTGTAAAATATTTCTTACTTATATCTAGTATGACTCTACCTTCTTTTACTTTAAAACCATTACCCCTTGTCCTATTGCAACAGGCCCTGCTAAAAAGTTTGTCCCCATCTTTCTCATCAGCCCCCTTCAGGTACTGAAAGGCTGCTATAAGGTCTTCCTGGAGCCTTCTCTTCTCCAGGCTGAACAACCCCAACTCTCTCAGCCTGTCTTCATAGGAGAGGTGTTCCAGCTCTCTGATCATCTTTGTGGCCTCCTCTAGACCCACTTGAACAGGTCCATGTCTCTCCTGTGCTGAGGGCTCTTGAGCTGGATGCAGTACTCCAGGTGAGGTCTCACCAGAGCAGAGGGGGAGAATGACCTCCCTTGACCTGATGTTTAGCACAGGATCTGCATTAATGAAGACCAAAACTCTTGAACAACCCCTGAAAGTTCCATCCCTTTTCAGAAAAAGGCAAGAACTAAAGTTAACTCCCCCTAATCTAATGGCAAGATCTTGGTACACAGTTACCAAGACTGTGATGAACTGAACAAGCAATAAAGGTTCTATTTCTTTACTGTACCTAAGAGTTTCCAAGTCACAGGCAATGTAAAACCTTTTCTTGCTCAATAATGCACTAAGTTAATTTTATTATGAGACTATCAGAAGTGTGGGAGAGATAGGAGAAGATTGGGGATCAGACTACTTCAACCTGAGTTGTTTAACTACACCAAGAATGTCCAATTTCTAAACAGCAGAATTTAAATTAACTTCTGCCTAGTAAAACTTCCCTTCCTGAGATCATATATATCTGAAGTTTATTTTTCCTGTTACATATACTTTGTGAAAGGCACACAACTGGAGAGATAACTATATAAGATACAGAAATATTTCTGCAACATATAAACCAATTCAAATGTAAACATTAAAATTCCTTCTAAATTTTTAACATGGTATTCCTTTAAAACGTTTCTAACCACAAATTCCAAGAGAGTGGTAAACCTTATTGTGTATAAAATATATCTAATTTTAGAGTAAGATTTTTAACAGTGTAAATATCCATACTACACACTTCCATAAGTCATCTAAGTAACTCCCCAAGACATAAGCAGTTATAAAAATATTCTAGGAAAGGACTTATTAGTCTATTTCGCCATGCTCCTATCCCAAAGAAAGATCTCTCACTGTTTGCTGTGCTCCCTGCACCAATGCATAAATAAAAATGTATATAATATATAAAACCTATGTTATATATATGGTTATTATATATAGTTATATAGTTTTAGATATATGGTTTTAATATATTATGTACAAACAATGATGAAAAAACATTTAATACTCGAGTCCTGAAAGCAGAATTGTGTTTAAAATTTCATCATGTGGAAAAACCCAATGCAGTCTAGAAAAAACTCCCATGTTTAACAGTAAACACATAAACTTACCTATTAGGGTCTCAGTCTCAAAAACATTATAGCTCCAAAATAAAAGTGAATTGAATGGTCAAAAGCTGTTCCTTGGAGAGATGTCATTATCATAGATCGTAGAATCACAAAATATGCTGAATTGGAAGGGACCCATCAGGATCATCAAGTCCAACTCCTGGCCCTGCACAGGACACCCCAAGGCTCCCACCATGTGCCTGAGAGCATTGTCTAAACACTTGAACTCAGGCTTAGTGCTGTGACAATTTCCCTGGGGAGCCTGTTCCAGTGCTCAATCACCTTTTGGGTAATAGTTTTAAACGGGAAATGGACCTGACACTTAAAAGGTCAGGTGTCAAATGGCCATTATACAGAGATTATTAGGAAGAAAGAAAGGGTTTTCATAAGATTGTTTTCCTAGAATTTTGGAGTTACCAACATATACAAGAACTTAAGAAGCCATATCAGTCCTAATAATAGTTTCAAAAGGTGCTGACAGTAAAGGAAAAAAGTAATCAACCAGCTAGGGGCTGTTTTGGATTATATATGCATGTAATTTTGGAACTGAATGCCACTCCTGAAGGATTGCAAGTTTCCCCATAAAATAAATATTCTAAAAATCAAACACTTGATGCTTACAGAAGTGTGTCAGTTCACTTTCCAATACCAGTAAAGCCAAAAGACAGTAAGAAGGCAAGCAGCCAGCTACTTGTTAAGGAAATTAAGTAAGAGTAAATCATCCATACACCTATGCTACCTACTACACTGATCAATGGATTAGCTGTATTAGGGGGCTGTTTCTTTACCAGAGATCAGAGCTAACCATAGATAATCACTGAATCCGACATAACATTTTGGAGAATCAGCTAAGCAGAGTAGCTACAATCGAAGTCACACAGCCCTGATATTATTCAGAATACAACAAAAGTTTTGTCCTGGTTTAGGGCAAATATTTAGGAGGAAACCTCTGGGGGAGTCTCCTCTAGGAAGAGCCGATTCCAATCACCCCTCCCCCTACAGGTCCGGGAAGATATATGATAGTACAGGCATATTTAAAGGCACAGTAAAAAAACAGTAATCTCAAATTAAGAATAAAACATACCAACAGTCTAGGAAATATGAAGGTAGCACAGATACTATTTGCAATTATTATACTAAGAGCAAATGCACCCTCTCAAATTTAATTACAGCATTTCTTCTCCTACAGCATAATGTATAATGCCACATCTAATGCTAAGAATATACATATATATATATGAAAGGTCTCAAAGGATGCAATAACTTTAAATGTTTCTAACCTAACACTCAACTCGGGGTCTGTGGCAAGAACCATGCACTTCTTTGAGCTTCACGGAGCAAGAGAGTTCAGAAACTTTCTCCAGCAGGCCAGTCCACTCAACGATTCCAACACCAGAAATACTAAGAGAAAATACCCAGAGAAGGAAATGGCTTCGCAACACAATCCTGAAGTCCCGGTCGAGGTGAGTCTGTTTCACTTTACCCCCATACACTCCAGCTCTTGGCCAGGAGGTACAAAACTTGAACAAGAGCCCAAACAAGTTCATCTGTTTTGGTACAACCAACCCTAGCAGAGTTTTTGCTCAGCCCCTTTTCCGGGAGCCCGGACGTCTCCTCCGTCCGCGCTGGTGCTCTTACACCACCCTCGGGAACTCGGCTCTCTCCGGGCTGCGCGACGCGACCGCTCAAAAAGGTCATAAGATCTGAGGACTGAGGGCAGATACCCCAAAGGAGATGGAGGGCGATACCACGACTCTGGTCTCTCCCCCATCCCCGAGTGTTTTAACAACTGGCGTCCAGACACCCGTCGTGTCTCCCGTGGGGTCACACATACTCGGCGGGGCTGGCATAACTCCACTTAAGTGTTGTGGAGAGTGTCAATTTCTGGGACCTTCGAGGGACATGAACAAAGGGGGATGGGGGGCAAATAGCTTTCCCCGCCCCAAAATCACAAAACACTTCCCCGACTCACACGCACCGCTTACCTGACACAGGAAGTCTGGTGCCCGGGGCGGCGATGTGTCTGCCTCTGCCTTGGCTCTGAGTTTCTTGCTCCGGGAGGTTCGGCCCGTGTAGGGTTGGCGGCGGCTGCTGGCAGGGGGGGGGGGGGGGAGGCGGCTGCTGGAAATGAGCGGCACCCCCGTTCATGATGAGGCTGAGGAAGCTGGAGTGGATTCGGGGGGGGAGGCTCCAGGAGGAGGAAGGGAGCTGGGGGGGAAGGCGAGGGCTTCGGCAGCGATGGGGGAGGGGAACGAGGAGAAGGCGGGGGGGGGGGGGGTGACAGCGCAGGAGGGAGGAGGGAGACGGCGGAAGGAACCACAAATCTGCTGGCGAGCCCAATTCCCCTACCCGCCTCTCCCACCTGGCGAAAGGGGTCCGATCGATCTTCAAGGCTGTCCTCCCCGGACTTTGCGGATTCCTGGTCGTGTTTCCGCAGGCAGGCGGAAGGAAAGAGGCGGGAGTCAGGATGCACAGCGCAAGGTTGCTAATTGGCGGCGATCGGCATCACTTCCCCCCGCCCGCCTCCAAGTAGCTGGCAGCAGACGGGATCTCAACTGCCCAGACAGTGCACGAGGAGTGGTGGGCGTGTAAACAAACTTCCTTTCGGTCTCTCCCTTGCGAAGTAGCAGCGCTGGGGCAAGGAGGCTTCCACCGCTCGTTGTTCCCCGGTACGGGCTCAGGGGCACTAGGAGGGGTCTGAGCCTTCTAGTTCGGCAAGGGAGGCGATTAGCTGTGCCTCACGACTCAAAGGGCTAGAGCTCAGTGCAAGAGGGAAAACAAGGGCAGCACAGAAGGCTATTACACTTCCCTCGCCTCCGCCCTGGAAATAATAACAGCAGTACGCCAAGGAAACGAAAGTAAAGGTTCTCGGAATCAGTGAAGTCCGTAGCCTCTTTCCCTTCCGTCTCCAGGACTTACTCTGCCGTCTTGGTCTGCCTCGTACAAGACGTCAAGGTCCACTTCTCAATCCAGGGCGTGACCGGAAAAAGGGGTATGATTACCCGTGGGTGCCTGTTCGTGTATTAGATTCTCCTTTGCGTGAGTGAGCCTTCCCCTCTCCCTGTGTAGGGAAGGGGCAAGTCCTCTATCCCCTAGCACTGTTCTGGCTGGTCTCTAGGAAAAATTGCTTCCTTCCTTTTCTGCCATCGGCGTCACCATCACAGCATAAATTATACATGATGAGAAAAGAAGAGTGTTCACCTTACAGCCACCCCTGCATCTTCCCGCTTCCATACCAACTTTGTCCACTTGGATCCCAAGGCAGCAGCTCCAACATGAAACAGAATGTAACAACCAGGGGAGGGTCTCATCCCCACCAGACACAAATTTTTCTTCCCTTGTTTTGTTGTCCCTTGTCCTTCCTTTCTCCACCTTTTTTCCTTCCATCACAGCATTCAGCTTCACCAGCAGGTCTCAGCCCAACCACCTTAGGTATCACTAGGCCATGCTGTAAGGAAAAAGCTGTCCTGCATCATACAGAACTTGAGATGCTAGGACACATACTCTCCTGGGCCTTGCTCCCTTCTTTCTTTACCCAGACTCTACTTGTCCCCATCACCAGTGGTGACAGTGATGCCTTTTTCCTGGTGTTATGAAAATGAAACTAGACACGGTTAAGAGGGTTTGGGGTCTTTAACTCAGTATTTTAATCAGGATCCTGTTTGATGGATCCCCTTCACCCAGGTGACAGCGTGGCAAAATGCACACTCACCGTCGAACACACCAGTTATAGACTTTACACATTAGCATATCTAACAAGGGGGCCCAATAATGAGGTTGGGGTGGGCTAACCCCTAGTTTACAGAATCTGTCCTGCTCGGAGACCTTGGCTTCCTGAGATAGTAGGAATGTTTGGTCTCCCTGGCTCTGCAGTTCTGGGGTGTTTAGTCTCAGGGCCTGCAGAACACTTACAAAACACTAAGCACTGAACTAAGTGAAGGGTTACAAGTATGCACGCTAATACTTGTGGATACAGAGAACTGTGTAAAAGGTATATAAAGAAAAGACAAAAATCATTCCGGCATCAACAGTGACAAATGTCTCAGCAGTCAAGAGCCTGGTGCTGAGTTCAGGCAGAGCTCTGCTCAACATAATCTTTTTTTCCCTTCTTTAAAAAGCTTGTGACCAAAGCATACCAGCAATGGAGGGAGGGAAACCCCACATGAATTGCACACAGAAAACAGAAAGCCACTGGCAAGCATTACTGCCTGTACTGCTTGGCACATACTGGAGCATCTCAATATGAGGAAAGGCTGAGAGAGTTGGGGCTATTAAGCCTGGAGAAAGCTTGGGAGGACCTCATCAATGTATACAAATATCAAAAGGGAGGATGCAAAAGAGTGGTGCCCAGTGACAGGACCAGATGCAGTGGGCACACAGTGAAATAAAGGAGGTTCCATCTTGTGAGGAAAATTAATCCACAAACACCAGAGGTTTATGTCCAAAAAGGAGACAGAGGAGTCCTGTCACTTTATTCGAATAAAGGGAGAGGCCATGGGGCATTTCCCCTGGGGTCGCTCAGATTTTGGAGGATGCAGCCTCCTTTTTACCCTGATTCCCGGCCGCATGTCCCTCTCTCTTTCCCCATTGGCTGAGGTATTCGAGAGGCACAGACTTTCCGAAATCGCCTAATACCTGAGACCCCCCTCTAAGGTATAATCCCCCCCTTTTGTCCTTCCTTTGCATCACTCAGTGGAATTCCTTATGGAATTTATGGATTTTCTCAATGTTCTTCTCTTTTCTCCATATTCAATTTTATGTATCTGCAGACCTTTGGTTTGTTTGTAAATGCAAACTTCCCTCGTTCCATTCATCAATCAGTGGAATCCTCCCCATTGTTTCCTTTATCTCTCACTGCTGATTTTGTCTACTGGCAAGACCTACAGCTCTGTTTGTGAAGACAAATTCCTTATTCCTTTCAATCTGAACATCAGGAAACACTTCTTTGCTGTGCGGGTGACTGAGCACTGGGACAGGTTGCCCAGAGAGGCTGTGGAGTCTCCCTCCTTGGAGATAATGCAAAAGCCATCTGGACATAGCCCTGGGCAGCTGTCTCTAGGTGGCCCTGATTAAAGAGGGAGGTTGGCCCAGATTATTTCCAGAGGTTCCTGTGTGATTCTGTGTATGTGTGCATACACACAGCCATAAACTCAACAAGGAAGGCTTGAGAGGTTTTGTTAGACTTTTCCAGTCCTGGCTCCATGCCATCCATGCAATTTCAGTTAAATAAGCCTTTGTCTTATCAGGGAGGCCCTGGTTCCTGGGAGATCTGCACAAAGCTAGGGACACTCTACCTGCAATTAATATGCAACAATCAATCATGTTGGAAAGCTCTGAACAGATCAGACACACCAAACCTGCAATCACCATTGTCCCCTTTTCGCTGCTTCATTAATTAGGACTCAAGCATGTCCGTTATGCTCAAGCTACCCCTAGCTTCTCCCAGTCCTTCAATTCAGAAGCACCTACAAACATCTCCCCATGCCTTTTCCCCACCCACCTGCATGAAGTGAGTTAGCAGGAAGCTGCAGGGAATGTCTAATTCCAAAGGCCTTTCCATTACAGGGCTTGCTGCTGTTTGGGAAGAAGAGTTGAGAAGTTGGAAAGGGCATGGTGGCAGGGACAGGAATCAGTTATTTACAAACAGCAATGGTATCTGGGACTTGTGGCAAGGTTTTGGAGGAGGTGGGTGCGTGCATGCGCACGCTACAGAGATGGCTTGTGAGAGAACACCAGAAGTTGCCCCCATGTCAGATGGAGCCAGTCTCAGCTGGCTCCAAGACAGACATACCACTGGCCAAAGCTGAGTCAGTCAGCAATGTTGGTAGTGCCTTTGTGATAACACATTTAAGAAACGGTAAAAAACGCTGCACAACAGCAGCTGTGAGAATATGTGAAACAACTGCAGACAAGGTCAGTGAAGGAGAGGGAGGACGTGCTCCAGGCATAGGAGCAGAGATTCACCTGTAGTCTGTGGCAAAGACCATGGTGATAATGCAGGTTGTCCCCCTTGCAGCCCATGGAGAACCATGGTGGAGCAGATATCTAACCTATAGCTTGTGGAGGACCCCACAGCAGAACAGGTGGATATACCATGAATGAGGCTGCAGCTCGTGGGCAGGACACCATGCAGGAGCAGGTTTTCTGGCAGGACCTGTGGCACTTGGGAGATCAATGCTGGAGTAGTCTGTCCCTGAAGGACTGCACCCCATGGAAAGGACCCTCTTGGAGAAGTTCATGAAGGACTGTATCCTGTGGGTGGAACCCCACACTGGAGCAGGGAAAGGGTGTGAGAAAGAAGGAATGACAGAGATGAAACTATGAAGTTCTTGCAACCCCATTCCCTGTCCCCTTGCACTGCTTGGCAGTAGGAGGTAGAAGAGCTAGGAGTGGAGTTGAGTCTACAGAAGAGAGAGGTGGGGGAAGGTGTTTTTAGTTTTGTTTTATCTCTCATTATCCTACTCTGTTACAATTAATTGGTAACAATTTAAACTAATTTCCTCAAGTCGAGTCTGTTTTGCCTGTGACAGTAATTGGTAAGTAATCTCACTGTCCTTATCTCAGCCTGTGAGATTTTCATTGCATTTTCTCCTTCTGTCCTGTTGATGGAGGAGTGATAAAGAGGCTTGATGGACAGTTGTTGGACAGCCAAGGTCAACCCACCACATCACCCTTTGTCAGGCATGTGCTTTTTCACCTCCTGTAGCTCCACCAGTCTTGCTCTCACATACCCCGTGTGTTCACAGGTATCTTTCCACAGTGCTCAATCCACCCTTCACTTTCTTTCTACCCCTTTTCCCCAGACCTCCCTGTATTTCACAGACCCAAGTATTGGTTTGGCACGGCCTAGTTTTTGATAGTGGGGGGCCAGAAAGATGGCTCCTGTTGGAAGATGCTAGAAGCTTCCACCATGTCCAGCAGAGCCAATCCTTGATGGCTCTGAAGATGGACATGCCACTGGCCAAAACTGGGATAATGAGAGAGGTTGATAACACCTCTGTGATGACATATTTAAGAAGATAATCAAAACAAATTCACAAGGTTTTTGCTCCTAGTCAGAGCAGAGGACGAGATGAGAATATCTGAGGGACAACAACATGGTGACACCAAGGTCAGTGGAGAAGGAGGGGGAGGAGGTGTTCCAGTCACTGGAGCAGAGATTCCTCTGCAGGCTGTGGTGATGACCATGGTGAAGCAGGCTGTCCCCCTGCAGCCCATGGGGAATGCAGAGATCCACCCACAGCCCGTGGGGGAGGTGCCCATGCCAGAGCGGGTGGATGCCTGGAGGATTCTGTGATCCAGTGAGAGGCCCAGTGGAGAGAGGGGGCCCTTGCTTCCAGGCTGGAGCAGCCTGTCCTTGGAGGACTGCACCCCGAGGAAAGAGAGACCCACGTTGCAGCAGTTTTGGGAGGACTGTATGCCCAGGGGAGGTAGTCACATTGCAGCAGGTGCGGTAGGGCTGCTGCCTGTGAGAGTGGACCCATGCCAGAGAAGTTCACGGAGAACTGTCTCCCGTGGGAAGGACACCCACGGTCTCACAGGGAAAGGACTCCTCTCCCAGAGCAGTGGAAGAAAATCTCGGGTGATGAACGGACAAAAACCCCCATGCTCTGTCTCCCTGTGCTGTTGGTGGGAAGGAGGGTGGGGCTGGCGGGGAAAAAGGTGTTTTTAGGGCTTATTTTACTTCTCATTATCCTCCCCTGATTCTGTAATAATAAAATTCACTTTGCAACTTAAGTCTGTTTTGCCCTTGAAATAGTTCTCCCCGTCCTTATCTCACTCATGAAGTGTTCAGTAATTTTTTTCCCTCCACTGCCCAGCTGTGGCAGGGGAGGGTGAACTAGTGACTCTTGTGGATGCCTGGCATTGGGCCTGTGTCAAACCATGAGAACCCATCACAGAGAGCAAATGCTGAAGTCTACATCTTCAGCTTGCCCATCACATGGCATGTGCAGAAAAGTCACTGTCATATCAGAGCCATGGGTTAGCGAGTGTTATAAATGCATATTATAGTGTTGGTTTTTGGCAAATAATGAATACTGTATGTATAATATTGATCCTTGTAGAAGCAGTGTTTATGTAGAAATGTAACCATTCTCTTTTTGTTCAATAGTTGAGAAATAACATTACTATGTTAAAAAAAAAATCACAAACTACCCCTCAAGCAAGATGATTTACTTCTATCAAGATATTCCTAGACAAGAGACCCCTCTGCTGGGAATTGGCAAACGGCTATGCAAATGGACAGACAGACTTCTACTTCTATCAAGATATTCCTAGATAGGAGACTGCTCTGCCGGGAATTGGCAAACGACTATGCAGATGGACGGACAGACTTCCCGTAAGAGAAAATTGCCTACCAGGAATCGATAGATTACTGAATTCTTCAAAAAAACTTCATTAGAATTATACAACAAGCTGTTTCAGTAAAAAAGTATATAAAGAAAGTCTCTCTCTGGGAGAGGTTTGTTCTGGCTCTTGCCAAGTGCACCTAGCGTCCTGGGACGCTGTAATTCCTTTACTTTGTCTTTGTCTTTTCTTTTTTTTTTTTTTTGTTTGTTTGTTTTTAGTTGTTTTTTTTTTTTTTATTATTAAAAACCTTTAAACTTTAATAGGAAAGCGACCTCGTTTTTAACATGCTTGACCCCAGTCAGGAGTTCTGTGATCATCCATGCTGTCTTTCCTTCAAGGTTGCTCACTTTTACACACAGTGGAATGGGCTGTTCTTGTGCTTTAAAAATATAGCCCTTGAAAACCACCCGGATCACCTGGGCTGCTTTGTACTTGAGAGCAGTCTCCCAAAGGATGCTGTGTAGAAATCTGTTGTGCCTATTGGATGGCCTCTGCGGTGTGTGGATGCGATTTGGACGGAGACAGAGATCTCTAGAGTGGTCTTAGAGCAGGAGGTTTATTGTAATAAAGAGCGTGGGGGTAAGAGACCTGCTATGAACCACCAGGCGGGGCCCAGAGCAGGTCAGAGAGGTGAGAGAGAGAGAGGTACAGGAATCGAGGAAGCAGAATCGGAATCCCGTGGTTCTCACTTACAATACAATAAATCACGTTCTATGCTGAATATTCTAATTTTCACTAACCAATCTAGGACAAGATAAAAATTTTATAGCATTTACATACAGCCTATGAGCATCCTTGTATTACCATATGGTGTTCTATTTTAAACCCTAAAAACTGCTTTTTTTACCTTATGCTAAATTAGTAAATTCTGCTCTGACCCTTGTACCTGCAGGCAGGCAAGGGCCGTCGTCTAATCAAGGAAGGCCATTGTTCAATCAAAGAGGGAGATTACTTGCAGTGGCCATACCATTGTTTTTCAGTTTATTCAGTAACTGAATTTTGGTATCTCAAAACTTGTCTTCATTTCAATCTCGCTTGTAATTTCTATATTTTCAGCATCTTTCGCCAGGTAATAATTTCTATAAGACTTTCCTATTTCTTCCTCCCCAACAATGCTGCAATGCAGATCCCTGAAAAAGCCTAATTCTGCTTGTGAGAAACCAGAAGGATTGCTGGCTCAAAACATTTCGGGAATGTGTGTGCGGGAAGGGGCAGGTTGCACCTTGCTCTGAAGAGACAATGCCCGACTCCACACATGCCACTCCTCTGGGTGTGTATCCCAGCCCTGCAGTGGCTGCCAATCACCGGCACACTGGAGGCAATGCTCCACACCCTGCCCCTGGAGCCTCAGTCTAGCCCCAGAGTTGCCTGATGACCAGAAGTCCCACCTGAGGGAAGGGTCCAGGAAAGCCAAAGGGTACTTAAGCCAGAACATGACTTGACCCTAACTCCTCTTAGAATTTATATCAGCTGAGACACTGTTGGAACCAAGGAGTGGTAGATAATTTTTTCTTTTCTATATATTTTATTTCTTTCTCTTTTTTTCTCTTACTTGTTCTTGTAGTTTTGAGTAACTTAAAATCGGACGGACTTGGAATTTGCTAAGCTGAATGGGCTAAGTTAATGTTTTGTGAAATGTTTTATGTTGTTTGAATGATGCTCTAAACTTTTTGCCAGTTCTCTGATTTTCTAAAGTTGACAGTAAAGTTTTTTGTTGTTCTGACCTCTTGAGAATATTTTGTCAGTATTTCTCCCATGTGTCTAACTCAGAGTACATAAAAAAAGTAAGCCCTTTTAAGAGGCTTCTTAGGCAAGTTTTTTGGGCCTTACACTGCTCTTCCAAAGTGCAGGGTTTTAAGCCTACTATCCATTTTGCTCACTTTTCTCAGGACCTTAAACTCCACCATCTCACGGTCACTGCAACCAAAGCTTTTGACCTTCACATTATCAGTTAATTATTCTTTCTTTTTAAGTAACAGGTCAAGCTGAGCACGTACCCTAAACAGTTCATCAGTCACTCACATTGAGAAATTATCATTAACACCCTCCAGCAATCTCCTAACTTGCACACAGACATATTGTGTGTCCAGCATGTCAGGTATTGCCCTGTGGTGGGTTAACCTTGGCTAGATGCCGGGTTGTTGTGGTTTAGGAATGGCATTCCCCAATTTAGTATTCCCACTAAAACACTCCAAACCATGCACTGCTCACTCACTCCCTGGTCCCTCCTTCACTGCGGAAGGCTGGAGAGTGGAATTCGATGTACAAAAAGTAAAGATCACAGGTTAAGAGCAATTTACTGGAAACAGCAATGAAATAAGAAAACAAACAATAACGGCAACAATATTAACAACAAAAGTATGTAAAAAGAAAGATTTGCATGCAAAAATGCTCACCACAGAGCCTGAGACAATGAACAATGACTGAAGGATTCCCCACTCAGCCACACTTTGTTCCAGTGGAAAGAGATACCCATTCTTCCAGGAAGCAAGAGAAAGAAAGTACCTTTTTCCTGTCTGTGTTGGTTTTTGGAATGGGGGGGCCAGAAAGATGGCTCTTGTTGGAAGATGCTAGAAACGTCCACCATGTCTGACAGAGCCAATCCCTGATGGCTCTGAGGATGGACATGCTGCTGGCCAAGCATGGGCCAATTTGAGATGATAGTAACACCTCTGTGATAACATATTTAAGAAGAAAATCAAAACAAGGTGATGGCATAGTTTTAATTCCAGCTGGAGAAGAGGAGGAGGTGAGAATATCTGAGGGACAACAACATGGAGACACCAAGGTCAGTGGAGAAGGAGAGAGAGGAGGTGCTCTAGGCGCCGCAGCCGAAATTCCTCTGCAGGCTGTGTTGATGACCATGATGAAGCAGGCTGTCCCCCTGAAGCCTGTCGCTCACCCCTTGGGCGGACGGCCCAGAAGGATGGGGGCAGCGGCAATATCCAGAGATAAAACAACACACTCGCACCAAATTGGAGCATGCACACAATAAGGAAAGCGCACACAGCCAGCAGCAAGGAGTGGAGGGATCTTCTGTTTGGGTTCCAGGGACACGGTTTATTACCTGAAAGGTCTGAGGGGCAGAAGACCGAGCACAAAGGGGGGACAAACCTTAAATACAGGGGAGATGGAGTTTACACCAACCAATGAGGAAAAGGCAAGGGGGTTGTACAACTGGGATGGATGGGCTAGGGAGCCAACAGGGCAACACAGGAGGTGGGATTAAAGGGAACAGACCAACAGGGCATCGAACTCCGAGGAACTCTCTAGAACAGGGCTATATATGGGGAATAGGGGCGGGGAGGCCAACGGGCCAACTGGGTTACAGAGATTAACATAAATGTAAAACAGGCCCTGGGGTGTCTTGGGGGAGAGCCTAGGGTCACCCTGGCTGTGGAGGATGACACAGTCCTAGGGCTGTGTCACCAGTAGACCCTCATAACATCCACCGGCCGACTGGCCTCCACAGAAGCCCATGGAGGTCCACAGGGGATGCAGAGATTCACCTGTAGCCCGTGGGGGAGGTGCCCTTGCCGGAGCAGGTAAATGTCTAGAGGACACTGTGATCCAGTAGGATACCTGGTGGAGAGAGAGGTCCCTTGCTTCCAAGCTGGAGCAGCCTTTTCCTTGGAGGACTGCACTCCGTGGAAGAGTGACCCACACTGCAGCAGTTTTGGGAGGACTGCTGCTAGTGAGATTTGGAGCCACGCTGGAGAGGTTCGTGGAGAACTGTCTCCTGTGGGAGGGACCCCATGGTCTCACAGGGGAAAAACTCCTCTCCCTGAGCAGCAGTAGAAAACCTTGGGTGATGAACTGACCAAAACCCCCATGCCCTGTCTCCCTGAACTGTAGGTGGGAAGGAGGCAGGGGTTGGGGGGGGAAAGGTGTTTTTAAGGGCTTATTTTTACTTCTCATTATCCTCCTCTTATTTTGTTAGATATAAAATCACTTTCTGTCTCTAAGTTGAGCCTGTTTTGCCCTTGGAATGTTTTCTCATGGTCCCTATCTCAACTCATGAACCCTGAGTTTAAATTTTCCTCTCCTCTGCCCAGCTGTAGCAGGGGAGGGTGAGTGAGTGACTTTCATGGATGCCTGGCATTTGACCAGTATCGAACCCCTACACCACCCTGGCAATGACATAATGTGGTAGCAACACAATGTCTTGGCTATGCCACCTCCTGCTGATCTGGGCTGGAACCAGGACAGTGTATCACTGCCTGGTTGCTCTGGTGCTGGATCCATGAAGCCAACAGTGTGGAATTAGAGGGCAAGGAAGCCAGGCAGCTGAGATCACTTGCTAAGGAACCAGGTATTGACAAATCAGTGGGAAAAAAGACACAAGTCAGTCTCGGGAGATGAATCTTCTCAACTGTGAGGTAAAGGTATCCCTATAAAGATGATATTCCATGTAACTTGGGCAAATGGATTGCAATAGAGAAAGGTATTTAATACCTGAGGGAATTAGCCATGTGAGAAATTATTTCTTTTGAGCTAGATAATGCATAGCTCCCCACACATCCAGATGATGTCTTATGTCAATGATCCATGTGTCACAGGGACAGTGGGAGCTTCCGACAAAGTTTAGTAAAGAAGCCCTGCCACTGAGTCTGAGGGTCAGAAAGAACTCCTTTGTGTATTTAAACTCCTTCACTGAAAGGGGTTTAAATGAAGGTAAATCCTTCCTTAGCCTCAGATTTTGGCAACAGTTTAAATTTAAGGGAACACTTTGTCCTTTAAGTTCTAATGACAGCAAATCAGATATTTTTATATAAAAATGAATTATTTATTAAACAGACAAAATATAATAGATGAAAGATCTTAATCAGAATTATTTATTTCACTGTATAAAACTGTTTCCGTTTGAGAGACAGGTGTCTGCTAAGGAAGGTAGGAGTTTCCCTTGGAATGTAAAATGTAAACCCTTTCCTTACGAATTGTTATAAATTTGAAATCAAGGGGGCTCTCAGGCAGAGATACGAGGATAGGAATAGCAATACTTTACTAATACGTAAAACAAAACTAACAGATAACAAAAACTACGGCATAAAACCACAAACAGAACCAGACACCCAGTATCAGCCTGCTCGGCCTCAGGCACTTTTCCCTGTGGTGCAGTTCCAGTCACAGCCGGCAGGGGCGCTGGTGGCTCCCTGTGGGCAGGGCGGGTGTGATGATTCCCCCGCAGCTGCAGGGGGCGCTCCGGCACAAGCCCAGGTGACACGAGGGAATGGCGGCTGTGCTCAGGGCAGGGAGGGATGCAGGAGAGGCTTTCCTTTAAATGCCCTCAGAGCAACCAATGTTGGTGCCGCAGCAGGATCCCAGGGA
>JAHLSL010013404.1:0-42367 GCA_025920805.1 Petroica traversi
TTTTTTTTTCATATACTGAGACAAAAGGAAAATTTCAGAGATGCTCGAAATTATCAGGTTTATGAAAAGCAAAAAGGGAAGGACTTTTAAGAAGAACAATATTTTCATTGTAAAATCTAGTTTTTTTTCTTAGTGTTGGATGTGTGTAATTTAAAATTATATAATCTGGAATAATTCCTAAGTGTTAGGAAATATTAAGTGGAAATATTGAACTTTGAATCTGTTAGAATATATTTCTATAGAGAAATCATACAATAAAGTACAACTGAAATTAAAAGCCTGAGTGATACATTTTCTAACACAGACATAACTTTCTTGTATGAAATGACAAAAACTGACTCAGTATGAAATCATCTGAAAGGACTGTTCTCTCTCATATTATCTAATCTCTATAAGTTTTGGTCCAGAAATGTTCTCAAAGCCTCTCAGTTCTTTAAACTATTTAAATTTGGTGCCATCTATAACCCACTTCTTATTGAGGGAAGTAAGGACATTGAGCTTCTTCCAAGGAATTATTTTAAAATCTCTTTTATAAAACTTCATGGATGATAAATCACAGGCTATTTGTAAGACTATATTGTAAAAAGTAACATATTTAATACCATTAATTTAGAAGGAAAAAACCTGCTAAAATAATCTTAGTCCTGAATTCTGTGAGTATACATAATAGCAAGAAACACAAATGCTTCCATAATTGGCTTTCACTTATAATACTCATGTGCAAACAGGGTCCAGGCACAAAGTGACTGTGCTGTGAGTGTGCTAATTTTACTTTCCGCGGCTTTGCTTAATTAGCTCTTAGGACTCCTGTTCTGTTTTCCTTTAATCTTAGTGTCATTCAGCTGCATAAAACAAGACCAATGTTTGTTAATATGAGTATGATTCACAGCATCATTAATATCCTTTATACTACAATCCTCAAAATGTTATGGTGGACCCGTCCTCTTTGATATAAGAAAGGTGAAAACATGAAAATGCCAAGAATATTTATGATATTCTTTCTGACATGGCAGGTACCAATGTTATCTTTGATGTAACATTTGGGAATCCTATCATAATGCACAACATATTTTGGAAAAAATAATTGAGTGACCAGCATGGATTTGCTTAGATAGTCATAAGTGTTAGATGGCCACAACTGTCAAAAGAGATCTCGTTAAATAACTTTGCATTTTTGCAAGGCAGCTGTATTCTAATATAAACACCAAGCAACAGTGTTACTGTTTACTTATGAGCTATAGACTTGCTTCAGAGATGCAAATACACAATTTTTATACCTCATAGAAAGCTCTGACTGAATCTCTACAAAGCAGAGATTAAGAAACATATAAGGGATTAATTATTATTAAAAAAATAAAGGTTGTTGTAGGAGGAGCAAAATAATTTTTTTATTGTTATTTGCTACCAAATTTTCTTGTGATCAACTATCATGAGATGCTTCTTGGATCCTTGTTGCGGTTTAGGAATTGTGTTCCCCACTGAATCCTTTCAAACCATGTGCTCCACCCCTTCCCTCTAGCTCTTCCTTCTGCAGTGGGCTAGAGAGGAGGAGTGAAGGCACAAAAAGATTGTGGGTTGAGATAAAAATAATTGACTGGAAAGAACAACAAAATAAGAAAATTAACTGTAACAGTAACATTCCTAATAACAAAGCATGCAAGAAAGGGGTGAAGGTTTCACACCTGATTGTTCAAAATGTGGAGCCCAACAGTATCTGAACTACCACCACATTACTTGACCTGGAAGGTACCCCTTCTGCGGCCCTGAAAAATGACATGAAATGGTATAGAATAACCTCCAGGTCCTAGCTAGCCATGTCACCATCCTATTACCATAAAAATTAACATTGCCTTGACCAGAACCACACCAACTCTTCTATGTCTCCTAAACATACTTTTTCCTCCAAAAGGTGCTGATAGGATCAGATTTCTGTATCTGCCTTTTAGTGAAGTATGTAGGAATCTGATATTTTTAAGCTTGGAATCTCCTCATCATATACATCTGAAATTGAGCAACACATTAGAAGTGTTAGTGGACATGGATAAGTTGACAGACAAATACTAGGAATTCACATACCTAATCTCCTAGGGAAACTAAGCATTTTATAAAATGGAAAATATGAGTTGAAAGAATAATGCCAGCAGCCTGTGCATTTGAAAGCATTAGCTTAGTAAGCAGCTTTTTTATCATTGCATCTCTGGTTTTTATATGCATTATAGGAATATGATGGATGTTTTGGGAATAAGAGCTTCAATCCAGTCTGAAGAAATTACCTGATGAACTTACATCATGATGATTTTGGGTTTGAAAACCTATTAGAAAGTCTCTTCTCCATCTCTTGCACAATAAAGGGAGGACACCAGATTTTAGTGGCAGTGTGAAGAAGTAAAATTGATCTCTATGGGTCAGAGAAGAATGAGTTTGTTATCCCCCACTGAGAGATGATATAAAAAAGTTCCCCATATCAGCTGGCTAAACCTGAAGGCATTTCTGACTGTGACTCATCTATTCACTCTTGCAGCTAATGGCCTAATATATTTGTACATTACATCGGAACTCTAACTTATAAGGTTTTTCCTTTACCCTGAGAACATTGATTTATTAATTTGCATATTCAGAAAGTCGCCTCTTTGCCTTCTTTTCAAAATATTTTAAATTTTTATAAAAGGACATCATGTTACTAGTAGTTTACAGGAAAGAAAGATGTTCAAGCCAGCCCTTTCCCACTAGCAAATCCTTAGATTTGCTAAAACTTTATACACTGACCACTATGAAATCCATAGAGATACAAAATTATTAATTAAAATGAACACTAGGTATACAATATTAAGTAAAAGTGAACACAAAAGAAATCTAGGAACCACAGCTCCTATTTGAATCCTTGTTAGAGTGTGTGATGCTATAAAATATTTATCTGGGATTCCAGCAAGATTAGCATATTGGTGTAGTTGCAAATCCATTAAAATTCTGTGGTGCACAGCTGTATTAAATGCAGCATATTTACAAAAACGTAACTAATTAAGAAAAGGGAAAACTCTGGCCTTTAAATTACTTTCTAAATATTTTTGTATTAATAAGACATGAGACAGACACTTCCACAACAGGTAAAAGTTAACTCTCAGGGTTCAAGTCTATCACCCAACTTGGAGGCCCTTAAAGAAGAAAGGACAAACTACTTACCAGGAGATTCAGACTTCCTGATTGATTACTGGCATCAGAGCAGGATCTCATTTCACTAGCAGACTTGTTGGATGCTAGGAGGAAATCTACTCTCTGAATTTGTAAAGGCTGAGGGGCTTCAGTTATTAGCTAGTGATACATATTCTCTGCAGACACTGAACTGTGGGCAGACCATGTCCATTTCTCTAACACAATTTACTTTCCTAAGGGGCTTTGGGGAAAAAACCCACTTAATAAAAGGCAGGAATGAAAGTCAATGAGTAGATATCAGAAACAAAGACACCGTAAAGGAAAGAGTAAATTTGTCTTTATCTCTAACATTTCTAAGAGTAGAATGGCTGTAGGATGTTGACAAAAGCTGATAGCAGCCCTCACCAAGTCAAATTATTAACAGAAAATCACTCTGGGCTGTGTGATTTATTGATGTGAAATTCCCAGAGAAGTTAATAAAATTATGGCTTAATTGAATGACCTCATTCATTGTCTTTTCTTCTGGTTGACTGCTATTATATCTCATTCATTTCTCACATAAAAAAATATATTACATTTCTACAATATGTTTAATTGGAAAGCTTTCCAAAAAGCATTAATTCATGAGCTGTCCTATATGAAGAATGGAATGGTGACCATTTAAACAGTGCAGAAAAAAAATAATTTAAAATCCACCTACAGAATAACAATAACAACAAAATACAAAATATGAGAGTGCAGGAATAATTTATGTGAACAGATTGAAACTACCTAAATTGGATTTTTTCCAAAGCTAACCTTGGTAATCTTGTGAGGAGTACCAGTGTGTTTTTGATGATGACAAGTCATGAATACCTCTGTTTGCTTTTCAGAAGATCACTGATATATTTTACTTTGTTGTGTTTGTTATGAATATCAGGCAGGAAGTGCACATTTTAATCCTCCACCAATTTACCATCCACCATAACACCACAGGTTTCTTGGCTATATACATTCAATATATTTTAAAAAAAAATTCAAATTCAACAATACCATCTCCAATGTCACTTAGAAATTTTTAGCAGAATACATACAAATAATATATATCTTACAACAACAAAAAAAAACCAAACAAGCCATATTTTTCTTAATCTACAGTTTTCAAGATATTTCACTTTCTTTCTTTTCCTTGTCAAAAGGAAAAAAAAAACCAAAATGCAATTTGGCACAAAGAATTTATTTAAGAGCTCAGGAGAAAGAAAGAGTTTATTTCATTTACGTTTGGAAAATTTTCAGAACATGGCACAAATGTGAAACAATATAGCTGACTATAGTTCTAAAGTCTACTTCCCAGTGTCTACATCGTTGTTTATTATGGAAGCATAAAGCTAGGAATGATTTTAGTAGAAGTCGCTGACCTCTTTGCAATGCAATTTACCTGACACATAGAAAATTGGCAGCAAATAATTCCAAGTGTGGTACCCTCAAAATGTGTAACAGAAACTTGGCAAGCCTGCATACTCAGCCTCAATCTTCTTCTCTGACAGAAGAGAATATGAAATAACCATGTCCTAAATTACTCCAAAAATTCCAGGGTTCTAAAATTAGATAGAATTTACAATAAAATCTGCAAATAAATTAGTGTTGAGGTTGGTTGTGGAGCTCAGATGATGCAGTATTAATGTGAAATAGTGATATAGAGCATAAACACAATAAGAATCATCAAATCCTCGATTGGAAAAGGCCTCTAAGATCATTGAGTCCAACAGTAGACCTAATGCTACCAAAGTCACCACTAAACCATACCCATAAGTACCATATCTATACTTTCTGGGACAGTGATTCAATTTCTTCCCTGGCTCCCTGTTCCAGTGCTTGATAACCCTTTCAGTGAAGGAAGTTTTTCCAATATCTAATCTAAACCTTCATTAGTGCAACTTGAGACTGTTTCCTCTTGTCCTGTTGCTCGTTACCTGGGAGAAGGGATTATCTTCCACATGGCTACAAACTCCTTTCAGGTAGTTTTAGAGAGTAAGGTCTCCCCTGCACCTCATTTCCTCCAGGCTAAACTCTCCCAGCTCCCTCAGGTGCTCCTCCTCACAGGACTTGCACTCCAGACCCTTCACAGCTTTGATGCCCTCCTCTGGACACAATTCATCATTTCAATGTCTTTCCTTCTGCAAAGAGCCCAAAACTGAACACAGGATTCTAGGTGCAATCTCACCAGTGCCAAGGTCAGGGGAATGTTTACACCCCTTGTCCTGCTGGCCACTATTGTTGATCCCAACCAGGATGTGCCCACATGGCCATGCTGGCTCAGCAAGCCCAGGTCTTTTTCCATTAGGCATCTTTCTAGCCACTCTGTCCCAAGCCTGTAGTGGTGCATGGGGTTTTGAACCAAAGGCAGGACCTGGCACTTGGCCTTATTGAGCCTCACACCATGGGGCTTAGCCTGAGAAAGCAAACTGTTCAAATCCCAGTGCAGGGCCTTCTCACCAACTAAAAGATCAACACCGTTGCCTGAATTGATGTTGTTAATGAGCCATCTGACTGAGGGTGCCCTTGATCCCCTTGCCCAGGACTGGCCTCAGTGCTGAGCCCTGAGGAACACCAGTGTCCTGTCACCAGCTCCATTCTCCTCCACTCTCAGTTTTTTACCTGGTGCACCAGTCTAAGTTGAGAGCAGTTTCTCTAGGAGACTACTGTTATAAGTTCTGTGAAAGGCTTGGCTAAAATCCAGATAGACAGTACCTGGAGCTTATCCCTCATCTGCTAAGTGGATCATCTATTCACAGAAGAGTATCAGTCATAGAATCATCATACAATGGTTTGGATTGGCAGGAATCTTAAAGATCATCTAATTCCAACCTATGTCATAGGAGGAGGTTCATACAAAATTTATAGAAAAATGCAAAGTCCTGGAAAGTAATTTATGGAGATCAAGGAGACAGCCCATGTAGCTCCCACTAGATCAGTTCAAAATAATCTTCAGAATCCAAATACACTCAGACTCAACAGTGGCAGGATTATATTCTGCAACTTTTGTAAATTTATCTACTTCTGAAGACAGAAGTAGTTTAATTTGCAAAGTGTAACAGTTTTTCTATTTTTTTGTCCCTTTGACATAATGGAATTATGTATCTTTCCCCTAAACTCCACAATTTTTACCTGAATTGGCAAATCATATGTGACTAAATAGCTTTACAATACAGACATTTGATCACAGAATCATAGAATCAGTTAGTCTGGAAAAGACATTTGAGGTATTGAATCCAACTTACGACCAAAAACCACTGTGACAACTACACCATGGCTCTAAAATGCCACATCCGGTCTTTTCTTAAACATCTGCACCTGTGACTTCACCACCTCCATGGGCAGTCAATTCCAATGCCCATGCACCCTTTCTGTAAAGAAATTATTCCTAATTTCCAGTGTAAACTTCCTCTGTTGCAGCTTAAAACTGTGTCCTCTTGTAATGTCACTGACATTGCCCATGAAAAGAGACTGGCTACCCCCACCTAGCGACAGCCTCCTTCCAGGGAGAGTTGAAGAGAGTGATAAGGTCATCCCTGAGCCTTCCCTTCACCAGGCTGAACAACCCCAGCTCCTTCAGCCACTCCTCATAGCACTTGTGCTTCAGACCTGTTGGGGTTTGGATTTCTTCCCTTTGTTTTTCTTAAGGATTTTTTTACTCCCATAAGTTGCTAAGGAACTAACGGTAGGGTACTTAAGAAAAAAAAAGAAGGTAGCCAAGCCAGAGAGAGGCAAACTTCTTCTCAGGGGGCAGAGAGCAAGATTTGGGCTGGTAAAAAGGCAGGATGAGACAGCTGTTGGCTCTTTTGCTCTCTGGGGGATCTCAGAGCAGACCGGTCAGAACTGCCACTTGCTAAAGGGCCACAGCACCCACACCGTCAGCACAGACCTGCTCTCCCCTCTACTGTGAGTTCTCTCCCTCCCACTGCCCTGCTGAGGGGCTGCCCAGTCCTTCCCCACTTATCCAGCCCTGCTCCCTGCTCCGAGGCTGCATTGTAGCCTCAAGCTCCTGCATGCCGCAACCTTCTGCTGTCCCATCTCACCGCAGCCTTGCAACCCCTTCCTGCCGGGACTTCCTGCTGTCCCATCTCGCTGTTCCCGGGGTTCCTGCTGCAGCATCGACATCGCTGTCCCGGGGGACTGTGAGGCAAAGCCTCTCCTCCACCCCATCCTGCCCTGAGCTCAGCCGCCATCACCTCGTGTCCCCTGGGCTGGGCTGGAGCGCCCTCTGCAGCCTCGGGGGAATCATCGCACCCGCCCTGTCCACAGGGAGCCACCAGCGCCCCTGCCGGCTGTGACTGGAACTGCACCACAGGGAAAAGTGCCTGAGGCCGAGCAGGCTGGTACTGGGTGTCTGCTTCTGTTTGTGGTTTTATGCCTTAGTTTTTGTTATTTGTTAGTTTTGTTTCACGTATTAGTAAAGAATCCTCATATCTCTGCCTTAGAGCCTCCTTGATTTCAAATTTATAGCAATTCAGAAGGAAAGGGTTTACATTTTACATTCCAAGGGAGGCTCCTGCCTTCCTTAACAAACACCTGTCTCTCAAACAAGGACAAAACCCTTCATGAGCTCTATTGTCCTTCTCTTTACACACGCCAGCACCTCAACATCCTTCCTAAATTGGGGGGCCCAGCACAGGACACAGTACTCAAGGTGAGCCTAACCTGTGCCAAGTTCAGGGGGACAATGCTTGCCCTGGCCCAGCTGACCACACTATTGCTGATCCAAGCCAGGATGCCACTGGCTTTCTTGGCTACCTGTGCACAGCTGGCTCATGTTCAGCTGCTCTCCATCACTATCCCCAGGGTATTTTCTTCCTGGCCACTGTTCAGCCACTCTGTTCCCAACTTTTAGTGCTTAATGTATTATCCCTGTGGCCATGCTGTCCATGAGAGGTAGAGTGATTTGGAATTATGTCCCTTGTTATTTTCTGGAAAATGTATATTTAAAACCAGTTTAGTTGCTAGTAGTGAAAAAAAAATTCTGAAAACTTAGGTTAGAATTTAGTAAGAAACTTTACACTTAGTTCAGCAAATTATGTGTCTTAAAAGGAGTGTTTGTCTTAATAGTTTAAGTAGAATTTGGAGGAAGAAAAAGATTTAGACAACCAAATCCTGTAAAATGACTTGAGTTCTTTCGATAAGAAAATTAAAATGTATTTGTAGCCACAGAACAAGGGAGAGTGTTCTGCTTCCTTTGCCAATCTCCGTGTGGTTGAGCAGCTTGGTTGGTCCATTTGGTCACATGCATTTCAACAGATATATTACTACTTAATAGCCAGTGCCATTAAGGAAATTGTGGCTATCAGTGCTGGTGTATGCAAGCTGGTGTATCAAAATTATACCAGTGGTTATTTTTAAATTATTTCACTCTGTTTTGTTCTCCTCAAGAATACTTTACTGCGTTACTAGCTACATCTGCATCAATATAAGTTATTTCAAGTACCTTGAAGTTTTTCTTCATTTTCATTATTTCATAGAAATACAGATTTTGCTACATTAGAAGAGACCAGCAACATGCCTGGCCCATTTTTTCTCAAACAGAAGTTCTGAGTGGCTACAAATGAATTACACAGTGTAAAATAGACTGAGAAATACAGAAAAAGTCCCAATGTAGAGTATTTTTTCCACTAATGTTCATTAAAAAGAGGTCTTTGCTCCAGAGGATGCTTGAAAATGTTATTTCTAAGTTTTAAAATATTAAACCCATTTTATATCATTCACTGTGGACTAATTGTTTTGAAATATAATTCACCTCCATTCTCAGAAAAACTCTTTCACTTTAAATCTACAGGAACAGAATTGTAATGAACTCATTCCTATTGGTACATTATTAACTTAATTCTAGTATTATTTTGTTAGTTAGGCAAAAAGTATGTGTCACACAGTTACAAATATTTATCATTTAAAAATTCTTACACTTATCAGAAGATCACAGGTGCTTAATCGACTTCACAACAGTGCATAAGGAAGATAAGATTTCTACAGATGAGGGAACTGAGTTTATGATGTCTGTGCAACCTGGATGCTGTAGCTTATCTACAGGCAAACTGTAAGTCAGTATTTTAGCTTCAATATACACTTAAAAATTCTGTTCACAAATTTATGTGGTAAAATGGACACAGACATATGCATGGTTACCTGTATACATTTCAATAATTTGTGTGTCTGTGTGTCTGTGTGTGTGTGTCTGTGTGTGTGTGTGTGAGTTTATTTCTAAATAAGGATTGCATTTTAAACTAAAATTAAATTTGAAAGCATATTTCTTTTAGTCACATCGTAATAAAATGTTTGTGGTATTTATGTCACCACAAATATTCCTGCCTGCAGCTCTGCTTGATGAAATTTTGTGACTGACATAAATCTTGTTCGAGCGTTGTTGACATGCTACAGAATATATTTGCACAAATGAAGAGCTTCTTTTAAGATACTTTGTAATTAGGTATTGGAACAAACTGGAGGACTTGCAGAATAAGAAAAAAATTTCATTATTAAAACTTCTGATCAATTTTGAAAACAGGAGACTGCTGTAACTTAGATAATTTGCTCTTCATAGAACTTGAATTGTTAACTGCAAAACACATGTAAGTGTTTTTCCCTAAACATATAGTTCAATGCACACTTTGAGAAATAGTCTAGTATAGACTGTATAGGGAGGGGTTTTAAAGGTTTGGGCTTTACATTTATTAACCTTTTCTTTCTTCCTTTTTGCTTCATATGAATCTTTATTTCATTTTATTTTATATAGTTCCCTGACAGGGACATCAACCAATCAATCTGTGTTTTCTCAGTTTTTTGTTTTTTCTCTCCCAATTATTTACTGGTATGTGCATAACTAATACATAAGATTAAAAATACCTGTATGCATTACTGAATTGCAATCTGTCTATACTGTACAACAGTTGTAAATACATGTGAAATCATGCATGTTCAAGCATACCACATACATTTTGCAAGCATGCACAAACAAAAAACTGCAACTTGAGATACATAACATAATTAATATATATTCTAAACTAAATGCAGGTAGTGTAATACTAATAAAAACATATGAAAGAGTAGATAATTGGCCAGAGACTGGTATTTATATGGTAAATTATTATACTATTTCCAGTTTGTATTACAAATATTTGCTCTTAAAACATCTCATCAGTAACTGAGGGAAAAGTCATACTGTCCTGACAGAGCCATAACTTAGTACTTTGATCAAAACTCACATATTCCTATCTTATTACAAGTTGATGCAAAGCCTATTACTATCAATGTCAGGTAGTTGCATCTCGTTTTACATCAGTCAGCATACTAAACTCTTGATGGATAACTAAGGCACTAATCAATATTGGAGTGTGAGTCTGAATTTATACACTTTTCTCCTGTTGTGCTATTGTCTGGTAAATAAATATAACAAGCAAGATTCAGAAAATGTCAGTACTGAGTGCATGAAAACATCAGGGAAATAAGACCACATTCCCTCTATTCTCTAAAAAAAAAAAAAAAAAAGAACAGCATTGACATCTACATTTTCCTATGTTGAAATCAATTCCTTCTATGAGTGTTACTGTCAGTAATTAAATTGCATTTGAAATGAAGACAAACTAAGGATCAAGTGCATCAATAGATTTCCCTGACCTGCCACTGTAGAGTTCAAATATGTGAATGCCTTTCTAAGGTGTTTATTTAATCAGTATATTTGGTATTTTGATATTTAATCATCTCCTGATTCCAACATCTTTATTGTTCCTCTATAATAATGATGTTTCATCTAGAAATGAAGTCACAAGGTTGGTCCACCATAAGGTACAGTTTTGTCATGTCTATAAAGTGTGTCATGTACTAAGATTTCCCCCAAAATGTGAACATGGCTGACCCTTTGTCAGTGGTCACAGTACAAATGTTCTGTAAATAATAAGTTATTCTCTCAGCTCCTGAACATAAGTATCAAACAGAAATAGAAAAAGGAAATGTTGTATATTATTACAACTGTCTCTAACAAAGGGTACTATTCTCTTCATTTCATCTGTGCAATATAACTTTAGTCTTCCAGTCTTCTCCTTTGTGATCCATGTATGAAGAGTGGCCAATGTCTAAACAGCAGTGCTCTGGAAGAGATCCAGAAGAAAGAGAGGAGTTGTAAAGATCAGAGTCTGTTTGAACTCTTTTTGTTTGGTGTGAGTCTAGGAAGGAGGAGTACTTGTGCACAAAGCAGAAAGCAGGCAAATTCTGGTCAGATTGTAATACCTGAAAATCCTTTGTATGCTTAAATAATGGTAATCTTTGTTGTATCCCCACATGTGGTCCCCTCTGTCTTATAGCCGCAAAAGTGCCAACAATCTGTCTGTGGATCATTGGCTGCAAAACCTACATTTGTGAGCCTCCTGTGGTTCATGGAAGTATATGCAAAAGCAAGCAGCTGGGCTGGCAGCAACAACAGCTGTGTTCTCAAATTCTCATCCAGAAGCCTCCTACCAAAATAGGTTTCTGGAAATCTGTTGCGTGACACCTGGAAGTGAATTACAGCCACGGAAATCATGGTGTCCTGACTCTTAGAAGACTGACATAGTAACTTATTGAGACATTTATCACACATTTGTTTAATGCAAATGATTGCCCATGAATTAAAGTAAATTTGGGATTCAGAACAGGGTAAGACCTCACAATAAGGAAACATTTTATTCTTTGCTATACCTTCAACCCTTACCTTCATATGAAAACATTCTGTTTCAAGCCACTCAGTATCTCATATTCCCATTTGATGTCACTGGACAAGTGGAAAGAACTTCTGGTGCCCCCAAATTCTGGAATTAAATTATAGATAAGAGTGCAATGCAGACATAAGGCTGTGTTTCTGTTGGCTGCATCTGTCACCAGTGAGAATGAGAGCTTTTTTGGGACTTGAGTAAAATACCTGTCTTCCTTTCTGTGGAGTCTTTGGAATTCATACTGCAATTTCAGGACTTCTTTCACGGACTTCTTACTGTTAGACACAAATTTTGTGTGTTTGTATCATCTTCTGCTCATAGAAGCCTGGCTGAATCATGTGTCAACCATTCTCTGATACTCATAATATGAAAACTGCTATAAACAAAACCTACTTGTATGTTTACATTTTGACAGTCAATATTTTATTCTGTTTTTCTTGTCTTTTGATTTGGTAGAATTTCAAAATCTTTCAATCACTGGAAAACAGAACACTGGTCATAAAAGAGAAATACAGAGAAAAAAGGCATATCTACGTAGAAATTATTGTCATCTCTGTCTTCTTTATGTGGATTAAAAAGTGGGTCGTGTAGCTTAATCTTATTTGACTTTCAGTATTAAATATGCAAGACCTCATCTTAATGACATAAAGAAACCTGTACTTATAAAAGGACAAATGTGCAAAATAAGTAAGTATTTAAAAAATATTTGGATGTAACTCTAAGACTATTTTGACATTTTTAACTTCCTTTTTTAAAGTTCATACTGTATATGAGCTGTCTTTCAAAATTTCAGATTTAAGTTTATAATATATATAATTAAATTAACTTTATAATTTTTATATATATATATATATATATATATATATATATATATATACACACACTCACACATATCATCCTTTATCCACTTCTTGCAGTGTCAGCAATGTTTTCAGTGTCACCCTCTGTATCTACACACATTCTTTCCTTTCAAGACAAACTCATATCTGAAATGGGAACTTCCAAATAGTAAAGTTGCTTAGGTGCCTCTTTGTCCCTCCAGAACAAGTGGATTAGAGATAATGCAATATTCAAGGGAATAATAGCAGTTTTGGGATTCACTTCTAGACACCCTCACAGGAATTCTTTTATCTTAGTGCAGAATCATCCAAGTTGCAAGGAAAATTTAATCTTGCTAAGCCCCTTTTAAGGTTTAGGATTCAAGTCTTCCTCAGAACAGCACTTCACCCACTCAGCTTCCTTTAGATTTTTCCCAGGGTAATTTTAAAGACTGTGTGGGAAGGAGGATGGCAGAAACGAGGAGGCTACAGACCATTTTAATCAATGAGCTGTGGCTCAGAGGTGACAAGGAAGAGCTTGTTAGATCCTGTTCCAGGGCTGCCTTCCTAGAAAGCAGAGTCAAGATGAAAAATTATTTAGCAGCAGAGAAATTGCTTAGAAACAGGCAGGGTTTTGAGGGCAGCTTGGACAGATGTTCTGTCTTATGTTTATGCTTGCAAATGTGTTTAAGACTGTTTAGAGCTGGCAGACATGAATGACAGGCAACATCACTTTTTTCATCTGGATTCAAACTGAAGGTTCTTAAAAGTACCAGTTGCATCCTTTATTTAATTTTTTTTGTCTGTTTCAATTATTTTTTTTTTTTTTTAAAACATATTGTTCATTAAACTTCATGAAAACAAATCTGTTGTCAGGAGCTGTTCTCTAGGAAATGTCAGAGTTCTTAGAGCTTCACTGATTTAAG
Organism: Petroica traversi; assembly: GCA_025920805.1. Classification (NCBI taxonomy): domain Eukaryota; kingdom Metazoa; phylum Chordata; class Aves; order Passeriformes; family Petroicidae; genus Petroica; species Petroica traversi. The sequence goes on from JAHLSL010013404.1 coordinate 13,609, forward strand.
AATGACACACTTATTAAACATGTTTAGTAAAGCCAGAGATTTCTTCAGCGTCAGAAAGCTGAAGAGAAATGATCTGCAGTGCTGCTAAGTGGCACAAAGTTTACAAGGTCTGAGTTCTACTTCTCTACAATAGCTTTTGTTGAACTGTACTCTCAAGGGAAGTTTTCCCTCCTGTTTCATGCCTGGCTCTACTAAGGGAGAGATAGATGTGTAGAAGTTCTTTACCAACAGCTAGGATAGAGGCATATTTGGAGAAAGAAAATCAAGGAATCTCTTTAGTAGTCACAGCAGTATGATGTGACTTCTCAAGGGAAAGATTTCTGGCTTGGGTTTCTTTTAAAGTTGTTATGCTGGTTTGCTGTAGGATTAGGTTATAAAATGTATGTCCTCCTCATGTACTTACCTTTCTTTGCCATTTCCTCTCTTCCCTACCTAATTTTTTTATTTGCCTCTTTACTCAATATTAACAAAACTAAATCATTCACTTTTTCTGAAGTAATCAGTCTTTGATTTATATTCTCTTATTGCCTTAGATAGTTCCTTGCAATGTTATTAAGAATTGATGTACTAGTATTGAGCACAATAGATCTCACGTATCTGTTCAAGAAAGTAACAAACAAGCAAGCTTAACACCACCTGGAACACATTTCTGTTTATTTTAAGAATAAACCTTTATCCCCTTGTTTTGGTGTACTACAATAAACAATTTTAAATTAAATAAAAGGAGGTGAAGGAATAGTATCCTTGTATCTCACTCAGACAGCCTGCACTATTTCAGCCATGAAAAGTTGAGGTATGTTGTAGTGAGTAGTGGGAGGTAGCAAGAGTCATCAGACTTACATGATTCTGACCCATTTCCTTCTACAAATTTTGGTGAATTAGTCAGTCCTTGTCTGAGTGTGTCTGTTTCCACATGCTTCTTTCCTTCTTTTTTTTTTTTCACTGCTAAGTCTTCTGCCTAGAATAAAATTGTTATGAGCTACTCTATAATAAATGCAATAGCATAGAAAGCCACAGCAGAGTCAATTTTCGGTGCAATTATGTGAGCTAGGGGCATAGCATATTATTTTGGGGGGCTGTGCATCACATGGATCATGAGTTGACCAATGCTGACAAAAATAATTTAATTTTTTTTTTAATAACTATTTCATTTACAAAACAGTTAACTTAAAAACACTATTTAAGCAAGAATTAACTGATAAACTTCTTTTTCTGGACAGGAATATTAACAGGAATCTTCAATGTCTGCGACAAAGAGCTTGGTCATAGACCCAGATTTGAAGATCTCTAGGGCATAGTTTCTTGATAGTATGTATAGGTTGTATCCTGTAATGTTAATTTTTAGAGAATTTTCTACTTATTTAATAGTATGTCTATTGAGTGTAAGGGTTACAGACAATAATACTTGACTCTATATTTTATGGTGGCATATTAAAAAACCTTGAAAACAAAAGAATCCAAACCACCATGCTCACAAAATATAGGTTCCATATGCCTCTTATTTATAGGCACTTATATTACTATTTAGATCAGTATTCTACTACTGGTAAGTATGAAATGTCTGTCCAACTCTTGTAATAAAAGTAGGAAGTACTGTGCATAAAAGATGCATCAATGTGTTTTCTCAGATACTGACTCCACTTTTTATTCTTTTAAGACAAATTTATGTCTCCTACATTTTACAATGAAATGAGACTTCCCCCACACACACCTTTTTCCCTGTATCATTACTAAAAAGAAGGAAATACAGCTAAAATTGAACCATGAAAGCTTTATAGTTTCTCAGGGGACAAAAATGTGCATCTGAGTGTCATGCAAGATAAAATTTTAAATTCAAAGTCGTACTGTTAGCTGTCTTTAATTGTATTTGCAAAAACAGCATTGAGTTTCAATAAAAACGTTCTCAGCATGTTGACAAAATAAATTTTAATTTTTTCTTTCTTTTTGCTGATTTCAAAACTATTTCAAAATGTCTTCAGTTTTTACAAGACTTTTTTTTTCAAATGCTTTTTTATCAGACTACTGCTGTAAAGTAGCAGTTTTTCTGAAATTCCTGATTTCAGCAACTTAATTATGTCCAATTATATATTCAAACCAGTTTTGCTTCTTCTTTGGCACAAGATGCAACCACGCCTCCCTTGAAATAAAGGCATTTGCTGGCAATAGGGAAACAATTATAGCTATATATATATATAAATATATATATATATATACACACATATATATACACATATATAAAAATATATTGTTATATATTTCTGTGTTAAAATTGTAAGGTCTTAGGGTAGAAATGAAAACCTGGAAACATATCTGTCTGTGTTTTTCATGCACGGAATAAGGCATGCCCATTTAATGGAGTACTTGACTTAGTCCACTGAAGCAGCATCTGTCTCTGTAGCAAGCAGCTCTTACATCCTGATATGACTAATATCACATCTAGCTGCTTTTGACTTTCCAGATTGAATAAAAAGATACATTCATATTTCTGTGTGGATAAGCAGCTTGCAGTAGAATTTCTGAACAGAGATGAAACTCTAAACCTATGTGCTCATAGCCAGGTGCCCTAAGTAGTTGCTAAAACCTGAAGCTTCCCATCAGTACCCTGCCATCCTGTTCTGTTTCACTAAAGTTCATTATTAATAATACCCCATAAATCATGTCAAATTTCAGACAGCTGGGCTTTATTTTCATGTGGACAATACTGAGCATAAGTTACAAACACATTTAACTGAAGTAACAACAGAGCACTTCCTTAGTCATTTTATGAGACAATTTGCTAGCAATTGCTGGTTCTTGATCAAAGTTCACAAACAGTAATGGCTTGTAATCCGAATATAGTTAATTTACATTTAAAAGAATTTTCCATAAAACATGAATAATTTTTCTTAATATAAATCTGTTACAACTGCTGTAGAATATTAACTGTAAAGGATATTGATGCTGAGAAATATGAAGAACGTAAATATTATGCTTATAATTAATCATATGAAAATACGAATGTATGTCAAAGCAATAAAAAACCTATAAACTGAAAAATTAATAAACACAATTGCAGCAATTGGTTATTTTAGATGTTCTATTACTTGAGTTATTTCAATCTTTTTTTGTGGTAAAAACTAGATTTTCCATCACGAATAAAATCTTGAGCTGAAAAGTCTGTATGTCCTAGACTTCAAAATTTGGAAATTCCATTTCCAGCTTTAAAATGTTTTTTGACTTCTGAAGTTCAACTGCTTTGCTTGTGCCAAATACATTTTGATACAGCCGGACAACTGAGTGATTATTTCATAGACAAACATCAACAAAGCTCTTAAATGGGGTATTCTTTTGTCTAAGATAGATTTCACCCACCGGGTGGGGAAAAAAAAAAAAAAAAAGAGTTCTTGGTTTAAATCTTTCCTGCATTTTTCATATGGGCTAGTCATTGGAAGAAAATGCTCGACAAGTTGAATAAAAACTGCAAGTAATTACTTTTGAAAATCCAAGAGGTAATGTTAATTTTGCGGGGTTTTTTTCCTTTTGCAAAACAGAATTGATCTGTCTTTACCACAAAGTATCATTAAAATTTTTGAATCCAGTCCCAACTGAGAGAACAGATACCACAAAAAAGACCAACAAGAAAACTGGATAGATCCCTGAATAATATAAATGATGAACAACTTCCAGTTGGAGGATGGCTTCTTTCTATAAGGTTTTTATTAGTTTTAAACTTTATTTTTCTCTTGCCATTCTGGCTTTCTTATTTTATATAAACACAAACCTCCTTATTTCTTAAGGAGGATAAACAACCTAAGTAAATATGTTCTCTTGGAAAGTTGGCACTACTAACATATTGTAGATAATTTATATTAACTGAGTGATTATAGGTGCTGAACAAAATGTTTCCTTATAAATATGATGCATGGTGCTAAAAGATAGGCCTGTCAGATCAAGAATTGTCTACATGAGGCAATTATATTTCAGTGTTAATTGTCTTTAAATTTCTTATTCACCCAAACAAAAGATAAACTACAAGTATGAATATTTTGCCTGATTCACTTCAGAACATTACTGTTAAAAAGCTTTTATAAAATGATGAAAATACCTATATTTTTATTGAGTGGCAAAACATACTTTAAAACAAATAAATTGCATTAAACAATGTACTTCTTATTTAAAGGTATAGGTATGCAGGATTGTAGTACAGAAACTAAGATCATACTTTCTAGTGCTTTCAAGGCACGGACAGGAAAAAACAATTTAGGGTGCAAAAACAATACTCCATTCTAAAGTAAGGATTAGCCCATTTTCATGTCTGTGAGTATGTTTTGCTTTTGTATTGCCAATTGAATCAAGGTACTTAATGTATGCAGCAGATAATCAAGGAGAAAGGGCAAGAAAATTCCAGGCTAATGGAGGTTGCAGCACTCCAGAGATATAATATTTATGAAAGATTGTGCCAGAGGGATTGGCAATAGTCACATCACTGCAGTTCTTAGAATATTAAGCCTTAAGTGATAGAAAATGTAAAGATCATGTTTCCTGATGAAAGTACAGAAACGGTCAACTTCTGGCTCCCAGTAGAAATATGGAATAGATTTGAGATGTTGATATTCTGTGGAACCTGTTCACTTGCTAATTATTTCTAGATGAGATTCCTTGCAAATTTGTTTTCTGCAGGTGACACATGACACCAGCAACCTATCACAATTTAATTAATTGTTGTTCCTTTACATCCTCCATAGTTGTAACAGAGGATCTCACTGTGCTGCTGAAGTCAATGTATGATGTACAGTACTTTAACTTTGCAAAAATGTGGAACTGGGAAAACTCGCATCCTGACTCAGCTTATTTGTATGACTGCATTTGAGGTTATGGTATCGAAGCTTTTTTTTCATAAAACTATGCACCTTGAGAGCAGTGAAAAAGGTCTATGAACATTCAAGCTTTTCACAAACTTCTCTTCAGTGCAGTTCACTGAACCTGCAGTAATAAATCTGTACTTGTGACAATATGTACATTCACGTATGTGTGTGCAAAAGGAGAAGTTTCAAAGCAGAAGTAGACAATACACAAATATTTTATGCCATTTACCTGATATAATAATGAAGAAAAAAAAAGAAGAAACAAATAAATGCTTTTAGTATAGTGAGAATAAGGTATTTGCTGATGATCAGAAAGCAAGGACTTAATCTCGACAAAAGAAAAAAATATTACACTCATGAAATTGAAAGAGACCAAACCACCTTTATCCTCTTTATGAAAATCTTCCCTCTATGGCTTATCTATATGATAGAACCAAATGGGCCCTGCCAGAAAGAAAAACTTTCAAATCTACCATATCTTTTTAGCAGTGGAATATTGTGTCTGTACTATAGTCAAATGGCATTTAAAGACACTGTAGATAAAATGTTAAATATACTTACATAAACACAAGAAAGACATTTCAAGAGTATTAAATATGTTGTGTTAAAGAGACCAACTTTGAGCACAATGTGTGCTTTCCATTCTATATTAGAGATGAACAGATGCTGCAGCTGTAAATAACACCATAACCTGGGCCTTGCCCTCTGTTGATATTTTGCTTGTCTTGAATTTGGTTAAAGATACTCCTCAAAGTAGACTTAATACTTCTGAAAAAGAAAATAATTTGGGAAGGCTCTAAAAGGATTTTTTTTGCAAATAGATTTAAAAAAATATCTTTTGTGCCACTTCAAAGAATCCCAGAATCACAGAGTCACAGAGTCATTTAGGTTGGAAAAGACCTCTGAGGTCAGCAAGGCAAAACCTTGGCTGATAACCACCTTGTCAACTACACCATAGGACTACATGCACATCCAGACATATAGTGAACCCCTCCATACCTTGTCTTAAAAGAAAATAAAATTCCACTAAAGCTTATTCTTAAGAAAAATGAAAAGAAAACCAAGAAAAGGAGAAAAAAAAAAAGAGAGAAAAAGAAAAAAAAAAAGAAAAAAGACGAAAATTTTTCTAATCTGCAGATACAAGTATTCATACTTTTTTACCTACAATATTTTCCTGAAAGCTGTTGGGACTGTTTAAGGGATCACCGTCGGTATTTACCTTCCATAATCCTAATCATTATAAATTAAATCTAGTAGACTCTTCAAGTCCCATGTTATTATTCTAAGGAACTGGCTTAATTATTCACAAACATGTAGGATAAAGATATTTAAAGAACATTTCAGAATAGCAATTGTTCTCATTTCTGTGGTTTGAGCTTTGCTAACAAAATGAAAGCATTTATCTCTCTATCCTTTTCTCATTTTTCACAATGTTTTTATTAATTTTATTACAAGGCTCTGGATAATTATGCTAATATATTTGTATGACCAAAGCAGCATACCGAAGGAATTAAATAAAATCATGGAAAATATCTGCCTTTAAATATTAAGTGTAATGAAAAAGCAAAGGTAATGAGGAAGACAATCTGAATTCAGCTTGTCAAAGGCACTAGTTTAAAATCTGTAATAATAACTTCCTTTAAAGAGAAGTATTATGATTTTGAAATCATGCTTGACCAAGCTGATTACCTTCTATTAATGACATGGCTGTCAGGGTAGATGAGGAGGGGGCAGTGGATTCTGTTGACCTCGACTTCAGCAAGGCTTTTGACCCCCTATCTCATTACAAGCTCACAGGGAGACTCAGCAAGTGTGAGTGAGATGGATGGACAGTGAGGGGTTTCTGGCTGAATGGCAGAGCTCAGAGCTGGTTGTGGAGGCCAGTTGGAGGCCCATAGCAGTGCTCCTCAAGGGTCAGTACTTCTTCAGCTCACTTATCAATGACCTGGATGAAGGAATAGAGCTACCCTCAGCAAGTTTGCAGAGGACACAAACCTGGGAGAAATGACTGATACCCCAGAGAGCTGTGCTGCCATTCAGAGACCTGGACTGGATGGAGAGCTGGGCAGAGAGGAACCTAATGAATTTTGACAAAGGCAAGTGCGGGGTCCTGCACCTGGGGAAGAATAACCCCCGCACCAGCAGAGGCTTGGGCAAACCTGCTGGGAAGGAGCTGTGCAGAGAAGGACCTGCAAGCTGTCTCTGAGCAGTGTGGCCTTGTGGCCAAGAAGGCCAGTGGTGTCCTGGAGTTAATGAGGAAGAATATTGCCAGCAGGTTGAGGGAAGAGATCCTGCCCCTTTACTCTGCACTTTGCACTTTACTCTGAGCCTTTGCCTGGAATACTCTGTCCAGTCTGGGCTGTTCAGTTCAAGAAAGACAAGGAATTTCTGGAAAGGGTTCAGTGGAGAGCAACAAAGATGATTGAGGGACTGGAGGATCATCTCGTATAAGGAAAAGCTGATGAGCTTTGCCAGTTTAGCCTAGATAAGAGGGATCTTACCAATGTGTACAATTACCTTAAAGACAACGTCAAGAGGATGGGACCAGACTGTCTCCAGTGGTGCCCAGTGACAGGATAAGAGACAATGGGCACAAACTGAAATACAGGAAGTTTCATCTGAATATGAGGAAAATTTCTCTTTTTTTCAGGTGATCAAACACTGGAACAAGCTACCTATGTATGTTGTGGACTGTCCTTTCTGCGAGATGTTCATAACCCACCTAGATGTGATCTTGTGCAGTCTGCTCTACGTGGACCTACTTTTGCAGGGCATGTTGGACTGGATGTTTCCAGAGGCTCTTCCAACCCCAGGTATCCTGTAATTTTTAATAGGTCTTTTCAGAACACTCAAGTTTTCAATTAATACATGTTTCTGACAGATTCAGTGGAAGTTTATGAAATGTGAATCACATTCCGTAATTCATGGGAGGTTTATTGAGATGAAAATGTAATTATATTATTTAGTCTCATTGCTGTAATTCTCTCCATCCTGTAAGTACCGCATTGCCAATCCTAACATTAAGTAGCCAGTAAGAAATAGTATTTATAAATGTTAAGTGACAGAATGTACTGATGAAGAAATATTTTGTCTATTATTGTCTGCTGCTGCTAAAAAGTGCTGAGAAAAGAAGAAAATGTACCTTCAAGTAGAAGACTGGGTAGCAGGTTACTGCAGAAGATGCTTAACTCTTAACCAGTTGCTATTGATAGAGTATTACTCTGTGTAAAATTAAACATTAATACATAAACAAGAAAATTCTAAAAGTTGAGGATATAAACAGGGTTCCTACAATAGATCACAAGCTGTCCTAAGCTATTTTTTATGTTTCACATGACCTATCAGGTATTTATAGAGTGATATTAATTCATTTCTGCTGTCCAAAATCTGCTTCTGTCAGCATAGTGACACCTCCAATACAGTTATATCAATCAGGAGTATTAGCTTAATAGCATAAGAATAAAATCTGAAATGTCAACATATAAAATGCAATATGTGTGATTAATCTTACTAATAAGAAATTATTCTATAAATATATTCGTAGAAGCAGAAGAACTGGAAATGTTTAAAAATGTTAATCAATAACCAAGTACCATATGAATACATACATCTTGGTCTTTGATTACCATAGCCTAATGCTCAAAATAGTCTCTTGCAGAAGTCTGCTCACAAAAGCACCACAAGTATTCACTTTCTCAGCAATTTAAAAATAAATCTTGTTGCCTTCATTCTCCACTGACTTATTGGACTGCCCCTTTTCAGTTTTCAGTTTGAGACCTAAGAAACATACTTTCTACACAAAGCTAAAAATGTATTCCTATCCCAAATCTAATCAAAACATCTAATAAAAGAATTGCTGTTTTCCCAGATGTGCAGATATGATGTTTACAGAGAAAAAAAATAAAGAATACTACTACAGAAGAAGTGTTGATAAGAATAGATATGACTTCTAGCACTTAACTCTTTGGGAGTGGTAGCAGGACCTACACTAAATTTTTTAATGCGTATGCAGTCCTTCTGTTAATGACAGGGAGGAGTGTCAAAATTGACTACTTCAATTTTGAGCAAGGTTTTTGACACTGCCTTTCTGTGCTTGACCACCCGGACTAGTGGATGAGGGAAAGGTTGCGTATATAATCAACCTGGATTAAGCTAAGACTTCAACTCCATCTCCCACTGTATTTTCCTAGTGAAACTGGCAGCCCATGGCTTGGACAGGTGCACTCTTTGCTAGGTTGGATGGCAGGATGCCAGAGAGTGGTCATGATACAAATTTCACCCTGCTATTGGCTGGTCACGAGTGGTGCTCCCTAGGGATCAACACTGGTGCCAGTCCTGTGTAGTATCTTTACTGATGATCTGGACAAGGTCACACTCAGCAAGTTCACAGATGACACTATATTGGGGCAGGGTATTGATCTGCTGGAGGGTAAGAAGGCTCTACAGAGGAATCTGGACAGGCTGAGTTGGTAGCCAAAGGTACAAGGTTCAATATTGCGGTGCTGGGTCCTGCCCTTGAGTGACAACACCCCAGGAAGGGCTTGGGGCAGAGTGGCTGGGAAGCTGCACAGCAGAAAAGGACTGGGAGGTGTTGGTTCCCAGATCTCTGAACATGAGCCAAAGCATGCCCAGGTGGCCATAAAGGCCTATGACACCCTCTCTTGCATCTGCAACAGTGCAGCCAGCAGAACTACAGAAGTGACTGTTCCTCTGTACTCAGTACTTGTGAGGCTGTCTCTCCAATACAGTTTTGGGGCCCCAAAAAGAGAAAAGACAGTGAGGTGATGGAGGGTGTCCATAAAAGGCGATAAAGCTAAGAAGTGGCTGAGGGATCTGTGGTTCTTTAGACTGGAGAAAAGGAGTCTCAGGGAAGAGCTTATCACCCTCTTCAAAGGCCTGAAAAGGGGTTGTACCAGGTAGGGGGGGTCAGCCTGTCCTCCCTAGTAACCAGTGACAGAAAAAGAGGCAATGGCTACAAGCTGAGCCAGAGGAGGTCTGGGTTGCATATCAGGAAGAATTTCTTGACTGAAAGCATGTTTAAGCATTGACAAAGGCTGCCCAGGGAGGTGGTTCCATTTCTGAAAGCTTTGAAGAAATTATTAGACATGACACTCAGGCTATGGTTTAGGTAATATGGTGGTACTCAAAGGTTGGGTACAATTATCTTGGAGGTCTTTTCCGGCCTATGTTTCTGCAATTCTCACAACATCCTCATAGGTAGTCCACCCAAGAAATGTGGATTGGATGAATGGACAGTGAGGTGATTTGAGAACTGTTTTAATGGCAGATCTCAGAGGGTAATAATCAGTGGCTCAGTGTCTAATAGGAGACCAGTGGTGTCCCAAAAGCTTCAATACTGGGTCCAGCAATGCTTAATTTATTTTAAAATTACACTTCCTGATTATTTCTCACAAAGAACAGCATTAACGTTGCAAGCTTATTTTGTCTAAGTTTTTTTTTTTTCTAGAAAAAATAGGCCAAATATTTTGAACTAGAAGTTAAAAATTAGAAGATATAATTCACAGTAAAAACTTAAATTACTTAAAAACAGACATGGCTGATTAAAATTGAATTAATAAACTGTTGACCCTTCTAGACTAAATAGAAGCAGTGGATGTCCATGTCATAGAATAGAAACATAAAACCATAGAATGATTTTGTTTGGAGTTTAAAGATCATTTAGCTCCTTTGGACAGGGACATCTTCCACTAGAGCAGGTTGCTCAGTGCAAAGGGGCAGAATCCCCTCCCTGGCCTTGCCCCCCATGCTGCTTTGGATGCAGCCCGGGACACATTTGACTTTCTGGGCTGCCAGTGACTATTGCTGGGTCATATCCAGCTTCTCATCCCCAGCATCCCCAAGTCCTTCTCCCCAGGACTGCTCTCCTTCTCTTCATCCCCAGCCTGTATCAATACCAGGGGTTGCCCTGACTCAGGTGCTGCAACACTTGATCTTATTAAACCTCATGAGATTCCCATGGGCCCACTTCTCAAGCTTGTCCAGGTCTCTCTGGATGGCGTGACGTCCTTCAGGAGTGTCAACTACACTGCTCAGCTTGGTGTCTTTATTGTTTACTAGTCATTCTCACATTCAGACACTGAATTGTGAGAAATATATGACCTTCATGTAACAACAGTAAAATGTATTGGAAAGGATAATGGAGGAGAATCATATTAGATGGTTTGATGTTAAAGAAAAATTTGATCTTCCATATGTCTAATGATACTTGGTATTTCATCAACAAGCTCAATAATAAAAAATAAATTTCCTAAATGTGCAGGTAACACTCAGGAAATGTTTCAAGTATGCTGAAATTTGAAAGGATGGTGGAATGGGAGTAGGTTGAAAAATACGGAATGAATTCAAACAAAAATAAAGATGAATAGATATAAACTCAGGCATAGTCAACTCTATCCACATAAGGTGGAAAACAGTCTTTTAAAATAAGCTAATCTATTCTATTCCATTATAAATTTTTAAGAAGAAAATGGATTTACTATCTGTAGTCTGACACTGGTTCACTGAGTAGTTGGAGAGTATGTTTCTTAACTGTACTTTACCTGGATGTTGTTGTATCAAGCTCTTACAGATGCATCTTGAAATCAGGAAGATAGATGGTGCCAGTATTATTTCATGTAAAAAAAGCCAAACCAAATAAAAGGATAAACTTTTTTTTCCTTCTCCCTTTTCACTAACTTATTTCTGCTTCCACCATTTATCATTTTTATTGTCAATTTTTTACACTATACTGGTATCCTGTTGAGACTGAGGTGTGTTAGACTGCAGAAATATAAGACAGACTTCATAAGACTGGAATTTAAAAAGTTTGTGCAAGGCAGAAGATGTACTGTAAAAATCCTTTCCTGGAAAAGTGCTGTAGATCAATATCAAATGTATATTAACTGTAGAAAATTTTGCAGAGGTCTGCTCTGTTCAGTTTAAAGATTGCCGAAATTCTTGGCAAATTACTATTGACTTTCCTATGACAGTGGGATTGATGAAATTTACAGGTGCTTCCTCAGAATTATGACTAAAAACTCCCATTGTAACAACTTTTAAGTCTGTTGTGAGTGCATGGTGTTCAAACTTCAAGTTTCACAAATGTTTGGAAAACTGAGTAGGATTTTGGAGAGGAAGAATCCTTCCTTGAGAAAGATTAAGTTTATCTCTGTCTTAATAATTTCTTCTTAACCAGCGCAATCAACAACTAGCGATTATTAGCAATTACATCATCTTAGAGAGTCTTTTAATCAGATATTTTAACAGGCTCTTTTCTCAAATGCCTTTGTGAATTCCACTTCTGAGATACCTCTCTAAAACTTAAGTTTCTGTACACACAACATTAATTTTGCTTGGTGTTGTCACGTTAGCTACGTTAGTTTCTGGCCTTTCTTAATATATTAGAAGCAATATGTGTATTATGATCTGTCAATTTTAACATTCAAAACTTGGATTTTCCAGCTTGAATAATAAAAAAAGATCTTACAAAGTTGTTCAGACCTCTTTCTACAAGTACATGGTTTCCACATTCAGATATAAGAATTATTTAGCTAAAATACCCTTATGATTGGGTCCTGTTGACATCCAAAATTTGTAAATTCCTGAATTAGGCTGATGGGTCCTTTTGACAATTCTACAGACGCAAGGGCTGTTGTCATATATTCATGCGATATATATTGTCATTTCTCTAAGACTTCATGACATGCACATGTACCTGCTACCCTACAGTAGCACTACTTTTCTCTAAAAAAAGGATATTCTCAGGGTTAGACCCTACCTCTGTTAAATCCACATTAAAAAAGCCACAGCAACACAGTGAAACCTGAGATGTGTCACTATTATTAGTCTCTTATTTTTTGGAAATCAGATTAATAAACTAATCTATTTTCACAATGTATTGGACAAGTCCTCACTTAAACAATTTTGTAATTATATCAAAGGCCTTGAAAGTCAAAGGACTCTTTTGTGACACATGTAGTATTAGGAAATCTGTCCTCTAATTGTGGCAGATATGCTAAAATATGAACACAATATTTAACACTTTTGCAGACTTCCTGGGAGCACTTGCTGTTTACTAAAAAATAATAATAAAACAAACAAACAAACAAACAAAAACAAAAAAAAAACCAAAAAAAAAACAGACAAAGAGAATTAAAATGACCTTGCCTCTTTGAATTAGTGAGGGTTGGTGTATGCAAACATTAAATCAATGGCTGGCATCAGCCCTGCTCAGCTGTAGCAAGATCTGTAGTAGTCCACTCATAATTTGAGTTGTAAAGTATTTGTCTTTTACAGCATCCAACACCACTTCTATCCTCCTCAGTACCTACTGTGCTAACACCTGTCTCAGCTAGGACTTCTGTTTGAAGGTGGTTTAATGATTTGGCAGTCGTGCTGCACAGATACTCGCTGTAAACAATAGATTCCTGCAAGACCTCAGGGCTCTTGCTCTCCCCACCAGTGTAATGATTACAAAGAATACATTGCACTTTATTTTTTAAACTTCTTCTGGGTAAAACTGCATGCACGCATTGTACTGAAAATGTTTGCGAGTTTTTATTTGTTTGTTTCCTTGCTTATTTGTTTTAGAAACAGACTTCAGATAATACTAGATGTTAAAACCAGTATTCTGAAGTACATAAGTATTAAAGGAAAAACCTTTCCTATATAAGTCTGTCTTAAAGGCTTTTTCACTGAGTTTAAAATAAGTCTTTTTTATAATATGTCTCCAAAAGTCTAACTTCATTTTCAGATATTTTAGTATGGATTCCCTTCACTGGACTCATAGGTGAGTAGGAATAGCATTAATTCCAGTTTCTCACATATTTTTGTACAGGATCATATCTAGAAGCAAGGAGTTTGCTTTGGTTTGTTTGGTGGTGCATGTTTGTTTGGCTGGCTGGGGGTGTTGGTTTGTTTGTTTTCTGGTATTTTTGTTTGGGTTTTTTTTTTTTGTTGTTGTTGTTTCTTTGGTTGGTTGGTTTTTGGTTTGTTGGGGTTTTGCTTCTTTGAGGGTTTTTTTAAGGGGGTGGGAGGGGGGGAGGAGAAATTAGGAAAGGTGGTATTTATTTATTTCCAGAGAAAAGAGCAGTGATGGAAAAGAAAGTTGTCCACTGGAATGGAAACAGATGAGAATAACTAATGTGACCACCTGTGGGAAAAAAGAGGGGGAAGAAAATTGCAGTCAGCAAACATGTTATGATTGGATGAAAATGGAGAAAGGAGGCATGTGGGCTGTTACAGACACAAGTATAACAATGTAGAAAAATGGTTGCTAATCCCTGAATGGAATGTGGTCAGCATGCCCAGCTTTCTATGCTAAAGAGGGTGGAGTGGAGTGGAGACATCACAGCCAGCCTCTGTTAAAATGCTTGCAAGAGGGGTAACCTGATGGTACCTTGTAACTGATGAGCTGCCAAAAGAGGGAGGAAAAAGATTTCTTGCTGTTGAACCAGCAACCATGCCAAGATCACAGATGCTCACCTCCATCCCCAAAGGTTACCTCCAGCACAACACTGACATTACCTGGTTACTTCCATCCCCAAAGGTTACCTCCAGCACAACACTGACATTCTCCAAGGTACAACTGCCCCCCATTGAACATGATCCTATTACTAGAATCATTCAAACTCACCTAAACATAAAAATTAATATAAAAATAAGTTTGAAAATGGGAAGAAGATAGACAAGACTTCATTGTAACTTCTGGGATCAGTTAGCAGGATGAACCTATCTCTTCCCCTATAATGACAATTATTGGGTAAGAATCATACTCTATGCAGGATGAATGACCATTTTGAGATAACTTTTGTTAGGCATTAGGCCTTGTTATTATGTCGCTTTGATCACACTCCTGCAACCAGATACTTACACCAGCAAACTTCAGACTTTAACCTGACACAATTTTCTATTACCTTAATACATAATGTTATTCCATGAACTGTTACATGTGAGCCCTTCAAGGACACTAACAGTTGCTGGCAGTGGGTAACATAGTTGATTACTGCAGTCTGGAAAATGGACTCTCTCACACTGTTAGTGTGTGTCAGATTTTCCCTGAGGCACTGCAATTTAAAGGTGTGGGGACCTGGGAGGGGGTCTTTCTGTTTTCATGTGGCCCTGAAAGTGCTAGTTAAACTGCCCTCAGATCCAGCAGACTTTTCAGTAAAGGGTTCCCATACTGGAACACACACAGATTGTTCAGGCACAAAGGTCTCAACTAACCTGGGGCACTGACTGACTAATCAAACACAAAGGGTTTGGGAAAATATCCCTTTTCATGTGATAGACAATTGATGTATTCGTCAGACTTGCCATGGATAGATTGCCACAGAAACATAAATGTTCCCCTTGCAAGCTGGGAAGTAGTGGGCTCAAAAAGTTTTGGAAGGAAGAATAAAACGTGGTGGAATGCATTGAAAAATGTTAGAGCAAAACTCTAAGAGGGTGTGTAGCACACATTTCCTTTGTAGGTATTTATCACTGGGTGTTGTATCCACAAAAAGAGATTTCACTTGTGTTATTGAATATGTATATTTGCATACTAGCTGCTCTGTACCAAGAAATTTGAAAATATTTCTTGACTACTGAAAGCTCTCTATTTTTTATTTTTTTTTTTATTTTTTTTTTTTTTTTGTTAGCATTGCTAGTATTCTTCTCATTTTTGTCCTTGCAATGTTTCTGTTTAGGTAGGTAAGTATAATTTGAGTCTGTATGCACATTTGTATTAATTTCAGAAGTTCAATTATGTCCTCAAGGCCTTGCAACACGTGATCTTTATCTCAATTTCAGCTTCTTCCTCACAATTCTAGCACGATATTACTGTCTATTCCTCTCATCTCTGTTCTGTTTCTTCTATGAAACTGCTTCTCACATTTGAACAAGTTTCTACCCTGTAAACAAAGAACAATCAATGGTTTGCTTCAACAGTCACTGAAATTGTCCTCTTTGAAATATATTAACATGTCAATTTACACACCATAGTGATTAGATAAAAGATATAATGGTAAAAATGTGTGCCCACATATTTCTTTCTTATTTAAGAAACACACTGAAAAAATGTATTTGAGGTTGACACATACACTCAAAATACCTGATATACACTGGAAAGTAGAGAGCTGTAAACTCCTCTGTCAAAGGAAATCAAACCAATGATCATGTCTTATGCTCCCTCTCTGTATTCTCTATCTCAATAAATGGAAAAAAATCCAGAGAAAATAAATAGTGAGTTATTTAGTATTTCTCATGCCTATTCTCTTATTCTTCCAAACAACTTCGCACTTTTTTTTCTAAAAACTTGGGGAGGGGGGATTTCCCTCAAAATGAAAACATTAAAGGCAGTTTCATCCTCTCCATCCCTTCCTTTAATAATAAAATAGCAAGAAAGTTTGTGGATCAATGGATAGAATATAAATGATTTATTAAAAGTCATAAACACACAACATGTAATTCAAGAGACATTGCACAAGAATCTATATAATTTAGCATAGCGTGATCACCTGCATACAAATAATACCTCCAAGAACAAGAGGAGACAGAAACAAAGGGGACAGCTGCTTTCAATTTCATTTAATAAGAGGAAATATTAGAAAATTATAACAAGGGCTATTTTATCTCTGGTTCTTGAAATCATAGTTATAGATCGTTTTAATACAATTTAAAGTAAAATCTGATATATAATTCTGTCAACAGATATGAAATTAGCTTTTCTTGAAATTAGCTTTTCTTGAAATATCTTGTTCGACCCTGTGTTTATAATGACTATTAGTGTGCCTCACTGAGTCTCTTTCTGACTAAAAGAGTAATAAATTAATACTAATGCAGGTGTGTTTACTTACATTAAACCTAATGTCTCCAAAGTGCTTCACTGCAATTTAGTATTCCTACAAAATAAGCTATTTGGAGACTTATGATCTCTTTTTTACCAGCTTCTGTCTGCAATACATGAGATTATATTCTGCACAGAAGAAAATTTTGTGGGCTTTAGCATCCCATAGGAAAACTTCAGATTTTAAATCAGTTATTTAAGTCCCTGTGTGTCCTTGAGGGACAAAATAGCACTCAACTTCAAGTGACTGGGAATACTTTCATGCTTAAAAATATACTGAAGTGATTTCTTATCCAAGAATACTGAACTTTATAGACTTCCACTTTCTGTAGAAGAGAACAAACCTTTAAATTGCTGTCAGAGAAAGTCTGACTATCTATCAGACCTTTTACTGATACTGCATTCAAATTAAATCCTGTGATTGTTTTGGAATATAAGGAATCTTTCAATTAAACAACATTTTAATAACAGAAAAATCACATAAATCAGAGTTTACATTTACAGAATCACAGAACCAGCTAGGTCGGAAAAGACCTTTGAGACCATCAAGTCAAACCTATGATGGAATGCCACCTTATCAACTACACCACAGCACTGAAGTGTTACACCCAATTTTTTATTAAATACCTCCTGTGACCACCTTCCACTTCCCAATCACTCTTTCTGTGAACAACTACTTCCTAATGTTCAGCCTAAGCTTCCTCTGCTGCAGCATAAGCCTGTATCTTGTTATCCAGTAACTACAGGTTGCCTGTGAGAAGAGACCAACTCCCACCTGGCTACATCCTCCTTTCAGGCAGCTCTTGAGAGTGGCAAAGTCTCCCCTGAGCATCCTCCTCTATGGCTAAACAACCCCTGCTCCCTAAGCCACTTCTCACAGGACTTGTGTTCCAGACTTGTTGCCCTTCTCAGGACACGTTCCAGCATCTCAACATCCTTCCCAAGCTGGGGGGCTCAGGACTGGATACTGTACTCAAGGTGTGACCTAACCTGCATCAATTAATTTCCTGGTCCTCCCAGCCACACTATACAGGCAAGTAAAAATGGTACAATTGTTAACTCTATAACATGCACATTAGGGCTGGAACTGGAAATGCTTTTTCAGACACATAACTTTCATTTAAAAAAAAAAAGTAATCAAGAGTAAACTCTGGATGTTTCATACAAATAATTTTTTTTTTTTACTTTAAGCTATATTTAATTTTTAAAGAACTGTTTCTAAATATGCATCCAAAAGAGACTGACTTAGTTCCAGATCAAACTAAATATTCCAATTCATCCCCAATAATTTTGATACCTGAAACTTATAGCCCTGTGTAGAATGAACTCTCATGATTTGTCACTGTCAGAGACTGAAAGGATTGATGTTTCAAGACATTTTGGGACACAGGTGTGTGGGGAGAGGGGCAGGTAAGGCCTTGCCCTGGTGAGACAGTGAAATGCCCCACATGTCCCTCAGCCCTAGAACCTGTATCCCAGCCCTGCAGTGTATGCCAATCATTGGCACACTGGAGGCAGTGCTCTACTCTTCCCTAGCTCAGCTTCTGAGTGGCCAAATGACTGGAAGTCCCACCTGGGGGAGGGCCAGCAAGGCTGAGGAGTATTTAAGGGCAAGCAGGAGGCTGTTATATTTTGCTTGACACTACCTTCCTCTTGGAGTTCGCATCTGAGCACCACTGAAGCCCAGAAGCTGGTATCTATATGTGTGTTTTTCTTTATCATTTCTGTCTTTCTCTCTTTCTTTTTCTTCTAATTCCCTCTCCTTGGAATATTTTGGGTAACTTAACATCAGATGGTTTTAAAGTTTGCTAAGCTGAATGACCCAAGTTAATGCTGTGAGAAATGTTTTGTATTGATTGGACATTGAACTAAACTTTTGCCAAAGTTCCCTGATTTTCTGATGTTTGTTGGTTTGACCTCTTGAGAATATCTGTCAGTATTTCTCCCATGCATCCTACTTAGAGTCCATGAAGCCCTTTCAAAATTCTTACCAAGTGAGTTTATTAGGGCCTTACACTCACTTTTTTTTTAAATCTTAGGCCTTTCTTTTACATCTTGCACAAATTTTCTTTAATTTTGAGCAGTACCAGGCAGGGCACAACGAATAACCTAAATCAGGGCTTAAGTAAACTTTTGCAGAGGTAGTTTTTTCTTATTTGGATAGCATGTTGTTTGGTCTGGGCACCTTCTCAACCATAGCCTTGTGATCAATGGGCTAAAATTAACATTCTGCTTGACTTTTTTCTTTCTGTTCCAAAAGACAGTTGGACTTAACGAATAGATTAGTTTATTGAAGAAAGCCTGATGAATTCTGGGATAAATAGGGCATATAGAAGATAATGTACAGTACTTAGAAGTGTTGACAGTCTGGGTTAGGTTTGGAGGGGGGCACTGAGAATGTAAGGTTGAAGCCCTTATCCTTTGTGAGGGGGCCAAGGCACCAGGGCTGGCTCAAACAAGAGAAGGGATGTCTTTTGGAGCATCCTTGGCACTGACCAGAATAGATGGGAGGCGATGGAATAGACAAACCTCTTCACAGCAGTGCATGATGAGAGAGCAAGATGTAGTGGCACAAGTTGAAACATGGAATTCTTAGGGTGGAGATAACAAAGAACCTTTCCCTAGTGCAGACAGTCCAGGGGCAAAGGCGGACCCCAGGGACATTACTTCACCCTTGACCTGGGAACTTTCACATCTTGACTGGGTTAAGGCTGAGCAGCTCTATAAAAACTCACATTTGAGCCTGCTCTGGACACAGTCTGGGGCTGAAAACCTCTCCATGTCCCTCCATTAATTGTCATGTGATCCTATGGTAATTGCATTGTTTGCTAAAATTGTAGATATAAATCATATTATATGCCATTTAGTCTAATGGATTTAAAGTTTGGGTTATCTATGCACTGGTAGATGAAAAAACCACCTTTTAATTCTCTTTAAGTTTTACTTTCAGCACAACACAGTTGACAATGTGTTTCATAAATTAAGAGGTTGGATAAACTGGCTGTGATTCTACAAAGAGTCATGGGGGAAAAATGGTCAAAATCAAGTCTACTCTAGCAAATAAAGGGCTGCACAACATTACTCTTCTGGGGTGGAAGGCTTCTTCCCAGATGGAATTCAAAAGTTTAATGAGGAGGCAGTGTTCTTGCTCCCCTTGAATAAAATCAGCTCCCATGTAAGTACAACAAACAGGATGAAATATAAATAAAGTTATTTCCCGGTTTGTTTTGTTGTCCTTCTGTGCATCTTCCTCATGCCTGTTGGCATGGTTCATGGAACAGTTATGAAAATATTTTAATTTCAGTGTGCTTTGTGTAACATAGAATCATAGCATTGTATCACCATGGAATCACTGAATTGTTTGGGTTGGAAAGGATCTTTTAAGATCATCTAGTCCCAATCTCTCCACCATGGATTCAATAGACAAAGTTTCTCAAAGACCCAAACAACCTGATATTGAACACTTTCAGTGATGTGGCATTAACAACATCCCTGAACAATCTGATGTGGTGTTTCACTACCCTTTTAAGTAAAAAAACCCCTAAAAACTCTTTAGATCCAGTCTAAATCTACCATCTTTCAGTCTTAAAATGTTGCCCCTTGTCCTGTCAATACAGACCATCTTCCTTAAAAGCTCAATTTACATATTGAAAGGCTGCAAAAAGGTGTCCATGAAGACTTCTGTTCTCCAGCATGGACAACCCAACTCCCCCAGTCTTTCTTCACAGAAGATGTGTTTCAACCATCAGTTTTACAGCCTTTTTTGTACCTACTCTGACAGGTCCACCTCTCTCTTGTGCTGAGAGCTCCAGCATTGCACACAGCACTCCATGTAAGGTCTTAGGAGAGTAGAGTAGAGGGGCAGAATGACCTCCCCCAGTCTATTGGCTACAGTTTTTCTGGAATAGAATAATTATTCTGAGCTGCAAGAACACGATGTCATCTTATGCCGATTTTGCCTCCACCCATATCCCCAAGCCCTTCTCCCCAAGGCTGCTCTGAACCCATTAACTTCCCAGTCTGTCCTGATATTTGGTGCTGCCCTAACACAGTCAAGAGAACAAGTACTTGGCCTTGTTGAACTTCATGAAGTTTGCACGGAACTACATCTCTGGCCCCTCTCAGGGTCCCTCTGGATGGTGTTGTTCCCCCAAGTGAGCTCAGCAGCCACACCCAGTGCCAATTTTGCAGTGTCATCAGCTAGATTGCTGAGGGTGCACTCAATCCCTCTGGCTGTGTTATTCCCAAAGCCACTGAGTAGTAATTGTACCTGTACAGTGTTCCCCCAAGGAAGTCCACCCATCACCAAGCCTCCACCTGGATATTAAACCATTGACTGCAGCTCTTTGGAAGCAGACACTCATCCAACTTCTTAGCCATGCAACAATGTATCTACTAAATGAATATCTTGCAAATTTAGAGACAATTATGTTGTGGGGGAAGGGACCATGTCAAAGCCATCCAGAAGTAAAAACAGATGATACCAGCTGCCCTTATCCACCAGAGCAGTCACTCAATTGTAAAAGGCCATCAGCCTTCACAAAAGGCAAATTATGCCTGACTAAGCTGTCCCAGTGTGGGGTGTCGTACCATGTAACTGTGTCTCATTACTTCCCTGTCATCGTTGTTACCTGGTAGAGCTTCCAGAAGGAAGTGCTCTATAACATATATCAGACTCAGAGGTATGGCTGACTTCTTCTGACTGGACTAAAATGCTGGTGTCTGAAAGTGGTAATTCTTTTAGTGTAAGGTTCGTCTGTGACCACATAGACATCTTTCCCTTTCTTTACAGTATCTGCCATCCTTTCATAATTATTATGTATCTCTAATTGTATTTCCATTGTAGAATGAGTATTATTTTGTAGCTTCTTCATTTGTTTTCAGCTTAAATTTAAGATTACTGAGCTTACTTTCCAATTTGGCAGGACCATCAGTTGTTTGTAAAATTAATTAAGCCTTTTGGGTTTGTTGTGGGTTTTTTTGTTTTTTTTCTTTAACTCAAACCCAAAAGATCTTACTGAATTAAATTGTCACTCAATCACAGAGCAAATTCTTCCTGAAATTAAAATTCTATCCTGCAAAGACAAACAAATCTTCAGCTATTTCCTTAGATTGTTCATGTGTCTGTCCCTGCCACTCTTAAAACAAGAAAACTGGAATTTCTTCTTCACAAATCAGTGATTTTGTTGGGTTTTTTAGATAAACACCTTTCAAATTGAAACACTCCTGTCTGGCACTAACAGATTAAATGCTATATGACAGAGAAAGCATCTCAGAGATTGCTGCTGTATTTCTGAGCTATTCTGTAGGAGTAAATCAACTGAGACAAGTACTGGTATAATGTGGGGAAGGAAAAGACTGCATATCTTTACATTTGTTTTGCTGTCTGGTTATAGACATCAATATTATAATCAGGAAAAGGAATGGTCAGTGTACATAATTTACATTACTTTGAATAATACTCAAGAATTGTCATTCATTTATCATGAGATGTACAAGTGATATTAGCAATTTATTTACCTATGAAATTTTCATTATTATTTCAAGTGGGAAGCATTCTTCCTTTCTTATTTTGGATTTTCCTGTGGTGTTGGTCCTTCCTGAATAATGCAGAAACATTTTTATGGACAGGAGTCAATCATTCTGAAAATTGAAAAAAGTGCATTGCTAGTGGGATAGGTGGGGAAAATCTACTGTAGCCTCACAGAACATGCCAAAACAAGGTTGCATTGATTTCTGTGGCCCCACCACTCCTCTAACTCATTGACTTCAATTGGAGTTTTGCTTCACTAAGGATTTTGTGATCAGATACTTCATTTGGGCAAAAAGGATCCATTTTTCAAATTGTCACTGTGTGCTTGGGAAGGTCAAATCTGTATTTTATGTAGGCTAAATGAAAGAAGAATAGAGCAGTGGGAAAGAAAGTGACAATGAGAGCAAGAAAGACCAGGAAGGAGGTGGAAAGGGTGTGCCTACTTCCTTTTCCCTTTGAATTCCTGGGAAGCTTTTATGAGGGATTTACTCGGTTTGTTTTCACACATTATTGTTCCTGATATTTAATGTTCTGGAGATAATAGTGAAAGATAATAGCTTTATTTTGCTGCTTCACCAGCTTTAGCAATTATTTTTCGGTTAACAATTAAACATTATTCATCTTAAGCCTGAAAATATGGTCTAACAATGTTCCAAAATCATGACCCTTAACCCAAAGCTTTTGAAGAGTTTTGATACCTTTCTGATACTGGTTGTCAAATGTGGCATGCTGACAGTGCCAAGCCTTCCACAGCTCTGTGCCCACTTGGCTGAAGGAGAAAGCTGGTGAGGCTGAACATGTAGTGCCAGTAATGCGTTCACAAACAAGCATACTCAGTGTGCATATCTGCTCATAAACAGAGACACAGAAAGGACTTGGAGCATCATCCTTGCCACTGTACAGAGATTCTTCCCACTGAGGAACACACGTGAATAAATGTGAATCTCCCAGCAGCTCAGCTGAGACACAGAGTCTCCAGTGACTTCCCCTGGATCCTTCTGTCTCCGTCTCACACCCATACATTTACACACATGTATACTCATACACCTACACACCAGACACCAGGTCCCTCAGCTGATGTGCATCACAGTCCACTCAGTCCTAGGCTTGGACCCTTATCCCCTTTAGGAGCCAAACCACCTGTGTGCTTCACCTTCAGAAGTGTCCACAGCCTGTTCATGGGCTGCATATTTGCTGGTGATCACTCACAGGCACTCACAGCTGTACTGGCTACAGGGCTGGCACATAGATCCTGACCCACAATCCCCTTCCCCAGCAATGTGGATCCTTGTCCAGAAAACTGGAGAGAGAAGATATGGTGGATCATGTGAATAAGATACTGGGCACAGTACCATGAATACACCGACCAGCTCCTGCTTGCACATCCATTGCCCTCTGTATCCCCCTTAGTCTTCCCATACTTGCTCCTCATCAAACTATCCTGATTCCCACCTTTTCTGCTTCTGGTGCATCCCCTTCACATCCCACAGTATATTTTGTGCTACTCCCAGTTAAGTGTCCTATACTCCCAGACAGTGATCCCTCAGTTTGTGGAGAGATCTGGAGAGTTCCCAGGGCCTTATAGTGCTGGATATGCCCCAGTCCAGGGGGATGGAGGCTGCCTGGGACACCCTGGATATGAGCTAGGTGGTGCTGGGGTGATAACAGCAGCCCGGTGGTTAAGATGCTTCATGGATGTGGTTATGTTAATGTCATTGTTTCTCTCTTCTCTCTATGTTCCTTGTGTGGAAATGAGTTTCATCATCACATAACCTTAAATTCTCCATATTTAATGTTACCATCAGAGAGGCTAAGGATGGAAAAGTTCTGTTTGAAACTCTACAGACGAGAAAACTTTGCTGCATATTGCTTGGCATTACTTCAATCCCCCACAGTTGGATCATTTATGACTTTCATCACATCTATTAGGAATTTTTTTTCTTTTAATTTTACTACATCCATTATTTTATTACTGTCATTTTAACTGTGTGGTTTTGGTTTTTCGTTGTTTTTTTAATGTACTCTTCTTGCACCGTCCCGCAAAAGATCTCTCATAAACTCTTTTCTTTTTTAGTTCCTCCACTTGACTGAACTCTGTTAGTTCATCCTAAGAGCATCAGCACATGGAATTCAATCACTGCTATTTACACTGGCTTTATAATAACAAAAAATATAGTATTTTATAGAGGATTTTGGGTAATTTTACATAGAATAAAAGCTGCTGAATATATAGGATTAATCTGCTTTGGCTTCCTTGGAAAAAAAGGTTTTTTCTGGTTATAGATGTTAAATTGAAAACAACTTTGACATAAAATATTTTTATTGGACTTAAATGTAAAAATATTATACTAGTAAAATAATCCCACCTTCACATTCTACTCTTTCTTTAGAAAATCTCTTCCTTGACTTCATTGACTAAGATTTGTTGTTTTGTATACAATCCCCTCTTGATAAAAGGCAGCTATTCACCATGGGTCTGAGCTTTGAGATGCTCTATGTGACTTTACTGCACACTAAGCATGCATTTTCTATTTGCTAAATACTGATAATTGCACCCTCCAAATCATCCACCAGGTCACAAAACCTCCCTCAGCAATCATAAGGACATATATCAGCAAAAGAGAAAATTAAGTTCACTGCATATTTCTCCATGTAAGTGATCCGTATAGACAGCTCAGAATCAGTGTGTTACCACTGGATTCTTTTTGATTTGTTGTTGCTGTTATACTGTAATTTTTTTCCAGCTGCAATTTAACAGCAATCATAAATGAAGTTGGAGGACATTTTTCCGTTTACCTTACTGGGGAGTCCCTGGCATTCCAAAAAAGAACATATCTGAGTCTTCTGCTTGTTTTGGGGATTAAATCAGGCAGTCCTAACTTCATGATACCAGTACAGAAGATATGCATACATAAATATAATGATTTATAAAAATATGTATTACTTACCCAAAACAGATTAAAATATTCAGCTGCTAAGCAGACAAATTTTCCTTCAAGTTTAACTAGATTTTATTATTTGTCTCCAGATCATTTTGTTAATCTGTGGAATACATTGCTCTTAATTTTATTAATGGTCAGCAGACAGTAAAACATCCATGACCCATTCAGGAAGTTGTTGTTTCTGGGTTTTGTGTAAAGGAAGGTGACCTTCCAGCACATTTGCATGACAGTTACTCAAGACAACAATAAATACTTTTAATTTTTGTAGGATGCCGCTTGAATCTTCAAGTTGTCAAAGTGTCAGTTCTTTGATTTTTCTTTCCAAGTTTACAGGCCTTCTCTTGAAGGCTTAATCTCTAAATGAGTAGTAAGAAGGTATATGTAAAAGGCTGAGTTATTCAGTGAGTTCTTTACCTCCACTGGCCACCAAGGTCCCCGCTTCTCTCAAGTTTCTGGTCCTCTAGCTGGGGATTGGGTGGGTGAAATCCGTTCCATTACAAGCAAAGAACAAGTTTGTGACCACTTGATGAGGTTGAATAGCTGTTGCTGTGTTTTGACAACAGGCCAAATGCCAGGCACCCATGAAAGCTGCTTGCTCACCCTCCCCTGCCACAGCTGAGCAGAGGACAGAAAAGAAAAAATATTAACAAAGGATTCACGAGTTGAGATAAGGGAGAAAAACACACCAAGGGCAAAACAGACTCAACTTTAAGGTACAAAGTGAATTTATTTCTAACAGAGTCAGAGGAGTAAAATAAGTCCTTAAAGACCCCTTTAAAGACACACCCAACCCCTCCCTCCTTCCCAGCAAAAGGGCAGGGAAATGGGGCATGGGGGTTTGGTCAGTTCATCACCCAAGATCTATCTCTGCTTTTCCAGGAGAGAAGCCCTGTGAGACCATGGGGTCCATTTCCATGGAAGACAGTTCACCATGAACTTATCCAAGGTGTTTGCAATTTCACAAACAGCAGTGAGATCTCTGCTCAATGTCCCAAAGCTGCTGCAGCATGAGTCCCTCCCAGGGCAAACCATTCTCCCAAAACTGCTGCAGCATGGGTCACTCTTCCACGGGGTTCAGTCCCCCAAGGACAGGCTGCTTCAGCCTGGAAGCAGGGTCCCTCTCTCTTCACTGGCTCTCCCACTGGATCACAGCCTCCTCCAAGCATCCACCCACTCCAGCATGGGCACCTCCCCCATGGGCTGTGGGTGGATCTCTGCATCCCCCATGGAACCCCATGGGCTGCAGGGCACAGCTGCTTCACCATAGTCCTCATCATGGTGCTCACCATGGCCTGCAGAGGAATCTTGGCTCAAAACATCCTCCCCCTCCTTCTCCATTGACCTTGGTGTCTCCATGTTGTTTCCCTCACATATTCTCACCTCTTCCTCTTCTCTGACTAGAAGCAAAACTTCCTGTTTTTATTTTCTTCTTAAATCTGTTATCACAGAGGCATTATCAATCTCTCTAATTGGCCCAGCTTTGGCCAGCAGCATGTCCATCTTCAGAGCCATCAGGGACTAGCTCTGCCACACATGGCAGAAGCTTCTAGCAGCTTCTCATGGAAGCCACCTCTGTGGCCTCCTCGCTACCAAAATCAGGCTGTGAAAACCCAACACAGCCACAAGTCCATGAAACCTTATGATATGCATTTCAGGGTCCTGAGGAAGCTGTCTGATGTTGTTGCCAAGCTGTTCTCCATCATCTTTGGAAAGTCATGGCAGTCAAGTGAAGCACATGGTGACTAGAAATGTGAAACATTGCTCCCATTATTGTAAAAGGGAAGGAAGGAAGATCCAGGGACCCAGAGCCTAGTGAGCTCCAACTCTGTGCCTGGGAAGATCAGAGCAGATGGAGCAGATTCTCGTGCACATAAAAGATATAAAAAGAATGATGTAAGGCAGCCAGAATGGCATCACAGAGGAAAGATCATTCATGACCAACCTAATGGCCTTCTTATGATGGAGGGATGACAATAGTTAACAAAAAAAGACCAACAGGTATCATCTCCATGGACTTCTGTAAGCCTTTGGTATAATCCCACATGTAATCCCTACTTCCAAATTTGAGATATGTGAATTTGATGGAATATTCTTTGCATAAGGAATTGGAGAGGCTGATGGGGGTGCAGGCTTGTGGAGGCTGGTGATGAGTGATGTTCCTTGGGGCTCTCTCTTGGGGCTGGTGCTCTTTAATATCTTTGTCAATGAACAGACAGTAGGACCAAGCACACACTCAGCCAGTTTGCAGGGGACGTGAAGCTGAGTGGTGCGGCTGACACAACAGAGAGAAGGGAAGACTTGGGGTCCTCACAGATGAAAAGTGTAGCATGAGCCAATAGTGTGCACTTATAGCCCAGAAAGACAAATCTGTCCTGGGCAGCATCAAAAGATGCGTGACCAGCACATCAAGTGAAGTGATTCTCCCACTCTGCTCTGGTTTTATAAGATCCCACTTGGATTACTGTGTCCAGGTCTGAGGTCCACAGCTCAAGAACAATGGAGGCCTGTTAGAGTACATGCAGAAGAGGGCCACCAAGGGCGCTTCTTTCATGTGAAGACAGGATAAGAGAGCTGTGCCCTTTCAGCATGGAGAAGAGAGGGCTTCAGGTAGACTTTATGGCAGCCTTCCAGTACCTTTAGGGGGCTTATAGAAAAGAGGGAGAAGGGCTTTTTATACAGGCAGAAAATGATGGGGGCTGGGTCGTGGTTTTAACTTGACAGAAACCAAGTTTAGATCAGATTTTATAGATGTTAGGAAGAAAATCTTTATTCAGATGATGGTGAAGTACTGAAAGAAATTGTCCAGTGAAATTATGAGTGTTCCATCCCTGGAAGTGTTAAAGGTCTGGTTGTTTGGGACTATGACCAGCCTGGTCTAGTGGAAAGTGTCCTGGCCCATGTTAGAGGGAATGGACCTAGATGAACTTTAGGGTCTCTTCTGACCCAGGCAATTCTGTGAATCTATTATTCTATGATTCTATTTAGTATCAATGGAGTGTTTGAATGATTTATGTATATAAGCTTCAGCATAGCTTTCCAAATAGCTATTTTTGACACAGGTGTTAACTTTTTTCAACACTGTCCAGAAAATGTTTGGAGCTCAGACCTGCGTGGTGTGAACACATTGGCCCTGTTAAAGTAAAATAGAAAACACATGCTTGAAATTAGGATGTACAAAAATTCTTTTCAAAATGAGAGGATAACAGGTAAAGGTCTATGCAAAAGTGAGGAAGGGAAGAAGAGGGGAGGGGAGGTTTCGGGAAGATTTCGGGAAGGTTTTGGGAAGGGAAGGTTTTGGGAAGGTTTCAGAAAGGTTTCGGGAAGGAAAGGTTTCGGGAAGGTTTTGGGAAGGCTTTGGGAAGGTTTCGGGAAGGGAAGGGAAGGTTTTGGGAAGGGAAGGTTTCGGGAAGGGAAGGTTTCGGGAAGGTTTCGGGAAGGTTTCGGGAAGGGAAGGTTTCGGGAAGGGAAGGTTTCGGGAAGGTAAGGTTTCGGGAAGGTTTCGGGAAGGTTTCGGGAAGGGAAGGTTTCGGGAAGGTAAGGTTTCGGGAAGGTTTCGGGAAGGTTTCGGGAAGGGAAGGGAAGGTTTCGAGAAGGGAAGGGAAGGGAAGGGAAG